>CAUYSK010042921.1:0-30737 GCA_963575035.1 Avahi laniger
TACCCTGATTTTCATGCATAGGGACTGCAGAACACCTAAATCTTTTAATGCCTCCTTGCAGATGTGGCTCTAGAACTGGTATGTGTGATAACTCTGCACTGCAATCTCCTGGAAATTTGGGAAGACATCTGAGGCTTGTTGTGTGGGTTGCATCCAAAGGTACATATGAGAATAAGATTCTACCTGAGAAGGTCTAGAACAGGGAGGCCTGGGGTGGAGTCTGAGCCATTATCTTTGAGGTGATTAGAACAGCAGCAAGGCGGGAAACAGTAATAAGAGGCCTGGATCATTGCTGCAAAAAGCACTGGGTGTCTACAGCTTAACTTCATTGGTTGCTAAGGCATGGGGTATGAGTGTGCTTGTCCCCCCTATAGATCCAAGTCCAGTCAAGTATTCTTAAACACCCTCTGCTTAGCAAGGCGGTTTTGAGATACCCCTGGGCTCTCTCAGTAGATACTTATGATGCTTTATGGGACAGTCTCAAGGTAGTTGTTGGTTCCCAGGGTCACTCTTTGGGTAAAGTCCTCCGCATTGCATTAGGTGATGGCTGGTGCTTGCTCTAGTAGGAATAAAGTTCCTACTCCATTGCACCCATCTCAGATTGTAAAGTCCAGCTGAGTTACGGAGTGTGACACCTATTTAGGCCAGGAATAGCAGGAAAGGCTTACTGGATAGGGTGAGCCTCCATAGATGGGGATAGACAAGAAATGGATCAGAAAAAGAAGGGTCCAGAAGATTGTCCCAAATAATATTGGAATGTTTGAAGCCCACTCTTACTTGTCAGTTTTTTGGGGTCTTGATAACTCTGGGTAAACTGATAAAATCCACTTGTGTGGGTATTTGGAGCTAGGACCATATGTGGCCAACTTCCTGTGACCCCCCCACCCCCCACCAACAACATCCTGATCTGTGAAAGTCCTCCTGTACAGCTAAAGGTTTTCCTAGGTAGCAACATTGCTATTTCCTACTTTTTCCCTCAAAATTTCTGAATTTTCCTCTGATATTGTAAAATTCAGTATTTTAAGACTGTTATTTTTTGCCAGTCTTGTAATTATTCTTGAAAGGTGCTTCAAAACTGACCTTGGGAGAAGGAAAAAGATCACCAATGAGGCCCCTAAGGAAAGATCCAAGAGAGTAGGAAATAATCAGAAAACGTAGCTGAGAAATTCTCCATAAGCAAAGGTAAAAATACACATAATATCTCAAAGCTAATCACCCAGGAGGGTAACTGGAAGAATATCTTCATGCAAGTTTTAACAAGCATAAAGTAGTGGTGGGGGTGATAGGTGGAGGGTGGCTACAAACCAAACTATAAATTGAAGGTATGCGCATATAATTGGTTACAGCAATAGGGTGGAGGAACATTATAGTTAGGCATTTTGATAAATGGAATAAACGATACTGTGTGGGCCCCAAGGAAATTACCTAGTAAAGGCAGATGATTTCTACTAGCAGTTAATTAAAAGTTGGAAGTGAAGATAATTGTGGCTGTTGAGTTTGTACCCAGGTATGCAAACTTGAGCGTGCATTAGAATTACCTGGAGAGCTTGTTAAAACATCAATTACTGGGGCCCACCCTCAGAGTTTCTGATTCAGCAGGTATGGAGTGGGGCTTGAGAATTTATATTTCTAATAAGTTCCTAGATGCCACTGGGCTGGGGTCACTCCTTGAGAACCACTGACTTAGAAGAATAGCAAAAAGACTTATAACAACTGGGTTCGTGATTTAGAGCCTCACATTTCATACTAATGGGGGATTTTTTTCATTTTGTGCATGTGTATCCGAGAGTGAAACTCATGCTATATAAAATGAAATGAAATACTTTTTCTAACTATAATTAGTAAAGCATACATTTCTTTTTATGATTTAAAGAATGGAAGAAATTCCAAGTATAAAATAATGATGAGTAGAATAATGTAAAAATGTACAACTGCGGAATAATGAAATCCACAAAATCAAGACCAAAAAAAGATGTAAGAGAATAAGAAAAAAATGTTCGCTATAAATATGGATGCATATTTACAGTTTAATATTTAAAATATATTGAGTTTATCCAAATCAGGTCCCCACTGGGACCAGGACACACACAGACTGTTCATATGCCAGGAAAGCCAACATTAAACCAACATTCGAAACACTAAACCTACAAAGTTAATTAAAGAAATTCAAATGAAGCAATTTTAAGGGGCCATTTAACACATATCGTATAAACAAGTGTAAGAATAAATGATAAAATTCAGCACTAGTGAGAGACTGTTGGGAAATGGTTGCTAGTGAAAGAGTAAATTAGTTGTTTTTTGGAGTTAAGAGCCATAAAAGTGATTATACCAGAAAATGTAGCCCATATAAGTAATTCATAAGAAGAATAAAACTGTAATCATAAAAATATTTATAGCAAAATTATTCATAATAGCTAAAAAATGAAATTACCAAAATACTCAATACTAGGAAAATAATAAAACAAATAATGCTATATAAACCTAATATTCATTCATTAGAAAAGTAAAAATATGAAGATTCTGCCTGCAAAGGGAAGTGTATGCTGCATGGAAATGTTAGGAGGAAAAGTACTGAATTTGAAGTCAGGAGACCTAAAATTACATAATCTTTGGCTAAGGATTCAACCTCTCTGAACTTTGTTCGTCTTTTAACAAAGCAGTTTTCCTCTAACTCAGAAATTTTCAAACGTTTTGACCACTACTTAAAAAATTTTAATTTTTCTTTTGTTTTGTTTTTTTTCCTTTTGCGGTAAGAGCACTTAACATAAGTTCTATCCTCTTAGCAAATTTTTAAGTATATAATAACAGTACTGTTAATCAAATGCCTTATGTTGTCCAGTAATCTCCAGAACTTATTTATCTTGCCTGACTTAAGCTTTGTACCCTTTGACCAACATGTCCCCATTTCTCCCTCCCCCCAGCTGCTCGCAACCCCCATTCTACTTTCTGCCTCTACGAGTTTGACTATTTTAGATTCCACATGTAAGTGAGAGTCGTCGTACCTCAATGAAGTGGTTTTAAAAGAAAAGAAAATTTTACTTTGGTCTACTATAAACAAACACATACACACACACATACACACATACACAATCACCCTTACTAAAGGTACTACATGACAATCTGTTCTATTCTCTGTTTCATTCCTTTCCACTCCATGTAAAAATGGTGGTCACTAAATTGATTTCAAAACCACTAATAAATCACAACCAGCAGTTCATGCACACCAGACTGATTTATATTATAGAAGTGCTTGTTACCGAAAGTTCAGCACTTGTCCCTAAGGCCTCATCAAAAGAACAAGAACAAGTGGTTTAAGGAGAAGGAAAGAGGAGTTTATTAATTTGCCAGCAAAAAGGAGGTTGGCAGACTCTCATCTCAAAGTACCAATGTCCTGCTTCTGAGCAGAAATATAGAGCTTTTAAAGGTTCTGATCAATCCCATCTTTGGCTAAGATGATCTTATAAACTCCATCCAAACAATTCCCTTGAGCCATCTCCTGTGGCACAAAGAACAAAAGACATTCTCCTGCCCCTCCTCCCAACCACTGGCCTGAGGCAGGGATGCAGGTCCTAGCTCTCCAAACGGAGTGGGGGATGTTTTAAAGAGACATAAAATATTTTTGCTATTTTTTCAAGCCATTTCTCAAAGGTTACATGCTCGAGGGTTACTGCCATCCCTTCTCCTACCTCTCTCCAACACTCTGTGGCCCCCGAAAACAATGCCACCCACCAGACACACACTTATACAATACTCCCAGAGAGCTCCAATAAAGGCCATGGCCAAAATGGAGCCATAGACGGCAGTAATTGCAGTGGACATGCAACTTTTATGCCCTACAACATATAGGGCATATGTGTCAGGAGCAATAAAGTGATTGTTAATACAATTGGACTGGGTTAACTTGTTTCTTAGATAGTGTCAACCACTCTCTTGAACCTTTCTCAGGCTATTTCTTCCTTCCCTCTTCTCTCCTATAGCTCAAAAACCTAGAAACCATGAGTTACTCATAAAGTTTACATGAATAAGCTACTTCTAGTGTCTTGGTTGTGGTAGGACAGGCCTGAAGGTGTCTTGTGCCTAGGCAAGGAGCTGGCTGCTTATAT
Organism: Avahi laniger; assembly: GCA_963575035.1. Classification (NCBI taxonomy): domain Eukaryota; kingdom Metazoa; phylum Chordata; class Mammalia; order Primates; family Indriidae; genus Avahi; species Avahi laniger. Next base: position 4,104 of record CAUYSK010042921.1, read on the forward strand.
AGCAATTAGTCTTGGCAAAGTCCATGGTAGTCTAGCTCAGATGCCCTAGCTCATAGCACTGAACACTTGCCTGTGTGTCTTCTATGACTTAAGCTCTTCAAAACAGTGGTTCTCAAATTTTAATATGCTGAAGAATCACCCTGGTATTTGTTCAAATTTCAAATATGTATGTCCCAGTAGTGAAGAGTCTGATTCAGTGATATCGTAGGGTCCGGGAAATTACGTTTTTAACAATCACCCCAAGTGCTTTCTCCAAATTTGGAGAAACCCTCCTGTGGGTCCCAGAGCCAAGGTAGAGGGCTGACTGGGATTTGCATACTGTTTGTCCTGGCCACTGCTGCTTTCCATCAAGGATTTCCAACAAATCGTATTTAGTTTTCTCGTCTGTAAAATATAGATGATATGCTAGATGCGCATATCTTCTATAGGCCTCCTTCAGCTCTATTCTTGTGTGATGTGTTTATAAATAATATTCAATGAAAGGAAAAAGCAGTCTTTTGTTTATTGTTTCCACCTACATTTTTTAAAAAACTATAAATATGACTGAAGACTAGAAGATATGAAAAAGATACATATGTAGTGGCATTATGGTGAAACTGTGGGTGTACTGTAAAAAATAAGCAATTGAAATATTAAATACTTTTGTTTTGAAGTAAATGGTGAACAGAGAGCAGTTTGGCCATGCTGAGGGGAGCTTGGCTGTTCCCAAACCTCTTCTACCTGTGGGGAGCGAGCGTGGTCAGGGTGACACCACGTCTCCAGGAGATGCCGGCTTCTGACCTTGTCTTGCCTGAAGTTTGATCCTTCACAGACCAACAAGGGGCCAGGGGTGTCTCACAGTGCACTCAGTTTTTCTGAATAAGTACTACACTACTATTGCTTCTGAAACTGGAGTAGCCTCAGTTCTGGACAGGGAGGATGCAGAAGAGCAGAATATCCGTGGTACATCTTTTTGGAGCATTGGTTTTGTTGTAGAATTTGGAAGAAACAAATAAGTGATTTCCAAGGAGCTGCTCAGGAAGGTGGGACCCTATGACGCCAGGGCTCTACCTGGAGTCAGTGAAAGAAGAAGAACAAGAGGTGCCTGGCACCCGCAGTCTGTGCCACTCTCACAGTTGTGGCTAACTGTGCTGTGTCTTCATCACCTGCCTTGGGTACCACAGCTTAAAGGCCCAGAACGGGGCCAGGTTGGTGGAGCACTGGATCAAGGTTGCCAGGGAGTGCTTCATCCTCAGGAACTTTTCAGTCCATGCCATCCTCTCTGCTCGGGAGAGCACCCCAGTACATCACCTGAAGAAGACATGGGGAGACGTTTCCAGATAAAGCTCCAGAAATTTTTAAAACCTCCTAAAAACAGACAAAAAGTGAGGAGTAGAGAAGATGAAGGGTGTGGGAGCAGCAGAGCACTCCAACACTGAGTGCTGTAAACTGTCACCTTCACTGCCCCTCCCCACCCCCAAAGCTACTGGTGATACCGGGATCTGCTTATCAAGGGAATGATTGGCCAAGGCGAGGTCCAATCACAGGTCCATCACCTGCTGGGTCTGCCCCTTGATGGCAAGCCCTTTCCTGGTGGTATCCAGAGGCAGTCTTAGTAACCAGGCAGGTCCTGAGAAGCCCAGGCAGGGTAGTACCACGGGAATACTATTTCCTGGAGACACCAGAAGGTCATGAACCAGTCTGGCAGCAAGAGGACACTGAGAGAGCTCTGGACCTGACCAAGCAGCACCAAGGCCACTTCTGGACACCAGAGGAAGAAGGCTTCTGATACCGTCTTAGACCTTTGGAAAGTTCAGGTTCACATGATCACCAGAAAGCCTGTGTTTGGCATGGTAACAAGGAAGAACCGGTAGATGACCTTGCACAGTTATCTGCAATGGATCAGTTCATCTCAGCCATCCTGTCAGGAAAGAATTTTCAGCAATTGGCTATCAACTTTGTCTGTCCCTCCTCCACATCAACCAGTAAGACAAGAAGCATCCTCGCTCTGGAAACCCTCACTGGTATTGAAGCAGTCCTTAAGAACACGAAGGTGAAAGACATGGTAGTTTCACTTGCAGAAACTAAGAATGATTCTCTGCATGTAGCTGTGACCAGACAGTCTGGGACTGGGAAGTCGAGTTTCATCAAGGCACTGTGAGGGCTTAACCATAAAGAGAAGGGATGAGCTAGTGTTGGGGCTGTGGAGACCACCATGAAGAAAAGTCCCTATCAATATCCAAAATATCCCAATGTGACCTTCTGGGACCTGCCTAAAACTGGGACCGCAAGTTTCCTTCTAGACACTTATCTGGAAATGGTGTGTTTGCTAACTATAACTTCTTTATCATTTCTTCTTCCTGGTTCAGCCTAAATGAGGCTCTTTTGGCCCAGAAAATCAAGGAGATGGGGAAGAAGTTTTACTTTGTTAGAACCAAGGTGGACAATGATTTTCCATAATGAAAAGAAAAGAAAACCCAGGTCCTTCAAAAAAGAGAGAGTCCTTCAGCACATTCGAGGCAACTGCTTGGCTAATCTCAGTGACATTGGAGTGCCTGAACTGTGTGTCTTCTCAGTCTCCGACTTTGACCTGGATGACTTCGATTTCCCAAGACTGGAGGAGACACTGCTGAAAGAGCTCCCTGCCCACAAGTGCCAAACTTTTGTGCTCCAGTTTCCCAACTGGTGTGATGCTTCTACTGAGATGAAGAGAGAGATGCTCAAGGAGAAGATCTGGATGCTCCAAAGTCAACATCTTTGTCCTTCATCCCCTTCCATGGTTTTGATGTTTCAGCATAGGGGAAGTACTTGAAGCTGTACCAGAATCATTTTGGTTTAGATGATAAATCAATGGAAGAGACTGCCCAGAATCTTGGTACCTCTGTGCAGGAGATCAAGAACTACACCAAGTCCTTGACACTCTCCTTATCTGTGAACAATGATAGTTTTATAGAAAAGACTATGGGATGGATTGAATTTTTTAAATTTTATTTTAGAATCTCCTTATTTATAACACAATCTCCTAGTATTTGAAAACTTATTTAGTATGTATTATTTTCACTGATACAGAGGCTGATGATGCTAAAATTATCTTGGAGGAGATTTTAGAGGTGCAAAAGTCAAGAGGATGAGTAAGAGATTGGGTGACTTTAATAACTGAACAACAAATGGACCTCACGTCTTGTGCTCTCTGGATGAGGGTCTTCTTCTTCCTAACTTCCAGTCCAGCTCTTCCCTAAAGTGGATAGGATGTCTTTCCATGGAGGAAGACCATTGTTCTGCATTGACGCCTTAATTTAATTGATGCACGATTTGGCCAGAGCTTGTTTTCAGCATTCTCTAGTACATTTTAATAGAATCATGACATAAACACACCACTTACTTTTCATTAAAAAAAAGATGATGAACAACAATGGCAGGGACAGCAAGTAGGATGAGAACTAAGAACAGACCTTTGAATTTGAACTCAATGATTATGGCTGATGGTGACAATAGAGAAAGTAACTTAGTATAGCCATGGACATGAAAATCATTTTGGAGCTGAGGAATAAGTGGGTGGATGGTAAAGGGAAGTGACAGGAAGAGTGAGTGTAGCTAAAGAGAAAAGGCAGAGTTAAGACAAGATATCTTCTAAGCTAGAAGACTCCTTAGTAGAGAGATCGAAGTCCCAGGAGATGCTGAAATTCAAAGAACACTGGAAGGAAGTAGCCTTAACAAGAAGATATGTTATCTTGTAGAGGAGGAAGGAGGAAGGATCTGCTACTAATTATGCCTCCAAGTTGGGAGCACCAGTCAACTTTGGGGCAGTGCCAGCTCAACGTCTTATGTCAAGACACACTTTTTTTTAGACCACATCTGGGAGGAGAAAATCTCCTAGCTACCAATCAAGGTTCCGGTGTCTGAGATGAGAATGTTCCTTACAAACTGACATCTGTAAGGGTCAATTCCCAGGAGAGTGTGTCACTCCTTACATCAACAGTGGGGAGGATAGCAGTGCCCTAGCTTTGCGCTCAGTTTTAACTTCTAAAATACTTTCATGTATGTAATTTCTTCTCGTCTCTACAACTGAGCAGGGTATTAGTGGAGTAGGATAGGCCTTGGTATCTATTTCTGTCTTCTCTCTTCCCCTTATCCCCAAGTCCTCACCCAAGTCCCCCCACAAAGGAGCCCATACACAAAGATCGGTAGCCACCTGGGAAAGAGAACTCACTTTATTAAACATGGCAGGACAAGAACCCAGTATTCTAACGCAAAGGTCTGGTTAAAGCTGAATTCGGGGTGGCGAGCCCATGTCAAAGTGGGGACTCCCCTTTCCAATCCCACATCTAAATTTGGAAGCTGCACTCTCAGCGTTACCTGTGGTCAGAGAGTTGAGCGATGCCACAAGAAGCTCTGGCTCAGTTTACCAATTTCACTACAAGAAGTGAGGTGGAAGGACATATGGGTCCTGCCTGGTCTGCTGACCCACAGCCACTGGAAGGGAAGAAGGTGCAGGGGGCTGTGCCAAGCAGGAGTGCTGACCTTCAACACTTCCTACCAACCGTACCCTCTAGGGAGACTCCGTCAGTGATAAGTGGCTACCAATAAAACGTGTAAATCCTCCCTCCTTTGGGAGGAGCAGTAAGGGGGAAGAGAGGGACACCAGAAGACTGGGGATGGAAGCACACGCTTCTATGGGCCATGCCAAAAACATGAGACAAAGAACAGAAGCATTTCTTCTTTTTTCAACACAAGATAGGCAAAGAGGTTATTATTGTCACAGTATCCCCATTTTACAGATGAAGAAAAGAAGGAACAGAAAAGTTAAATTATTTAGTTATTGTCACAAAGCTGGTGAATATTAATATTGGTCTGCGGGTGCATGTTTCAGAGGTAGTGGTGCCAATGGTGAGAAGATGCCCAGCGTCCTAAATCTCAACCCCTGCGACACCGCCTGCTTCTCCGCTGCCCGCTGCTGCTACTGCGTGGGACCCCTAAAGCACACGTAGACAAGGGATTCTGGTTGATGCACCCCGTCTGTTTCTAGTGGGGTCTTGTTTTCAAACCTGGTCTCCTATCCAGGTGAGCTGGGGCCAGGGGCAGCCCCAGGGCCAGACTAGAGACAGGCTTCACCTGCTTCACTTCCCCGCAGCCCCACCCTCTCCTAACTGAGTCCCTGCGTCTTCCCCTCCAAGGCCAGAGCAAGGAAAGGGAAGGGGCTCCTCTCCTGAGGAAAATGTACCGTTTTGGAGCAAATGCCTTCCAGTCCCTCTGACTCAGCACCCCGATTTCAGTCTGTTCACCCCTCCCTGGCACAGCCCGTGTGCTTGAAGGGAAGCTGCCCTCACACACAGTTCCAGGGACGGGCCTTGACCGACTCGAGGCAATCTGTACACCCACCCCACCGTGTGACTGGTCAGAGATGGCCATATGACCTAATTAGCGTCACTCAAAGACAAAGACACATCTTCTGGAGTATTGTGAGGAAAGGACTTCTGGCTTCCTTAGAAACTACATTGCACCGAAAGCTACTTGCAGCCATCTTGTGGCCATTTGGGGAAAAATGTGTGTTGTAGGCGGCAGGGAGGAGAAAGGAAAAGCAACAGGGTCTTTGGTGTTCTCAGAGAGCTGCTGGACAAGCCATGACCGAAGCCTGGTATATCCAGGCTTTTCAGGCATATGAGCAAATAAATTTCCTTTAATGTGTAAGCCAATTAGAGCGACATTTTTGGTAACTGAAGATTTCTGATTAACATGTTCTATAATACATAAGCATATAGTTTAGGGAGCCTGTTCACTGTGTCCTCTAGTCCTGCCAGAGTTTTCCAAAGACAAGGTGATAGCCAGAGTAGGAAGTTAGATTTTCCTGTATCAGCCACTTGGGAGGGAAGAAAGAACCAAGCTTAAGAAAATGAAAATATTTTCGATGTCACTTCTCCAACACACATATATCCAAGTGAAAAAAGTAAAGGGCCTGGCATATAATATCACAATCAAAACCAAATACTGCTATTATTATTACTTTTTAAATAGACTTTATTTTTTAGAGCAGTTTTAGGTTCACAGCATATTGAGTGGAAGGTACAGAGACTTCCCATATATGCCCCACCCCCACCCATGCACGGTCTCCCCAGTTATCAACACCCCCTACCAAATGCACCGCTCTGGTGATTACAACTGATGATGATTGGTGATTACAACTGATGGACCTGCATGCACCATTATCATCCAGAGTCCACAGTTTACATAGGGTTCACTCTTGGTGGTGTACGCTCCATGGGTTTGGGGGACGTATCCACCATTATATTGACAGTCTCATACAGAGTATTTTCACGGCCCTAAAGATCCTCTGCCTATTCATTCCTCCTTCCTCTTTAAGCCCTGAAAAAAAGATTTTCGCTGATTTTTTTTTACTGTCTCCATAGTTCTGCCTTTTCCAGAATGTCATATAGTTGGAATCATACAGTACGTAGCCTTAAATGCACTTAGCAATATGCATTTAAGTTTCCTCCATGTTTTTTCATGGCTTGGTAGCTCATTTTTTTTTAGTACTGAATAATAGTCTGTCATTGCAGCCGGGTGCGGTGGCTCACGCCTGTAATCCTAGCTTTCTAGGAGGCTGAGACGGGAGGATAGCTGCAGCTCAGGGGTTTGACATCAGCCAGAGCACAGTGAGATCCCGTCTCAAAAAAAACAGTCCATCTTTGGGATGGACCACAGTTTATTAATTTATCCGCTTATTGAAAGACATCTTGGTTTTCTCCAGGTTTTGATAATTATGATAAAGCTGCTATACATATTCATGTGCAAGTTTTTACATGAACGTGTTTTCAAGTTATTTGGGTAAATACTAAGAAGTGCAATTGCTGGATCGTATGGTAAGAGTACGTCGAGTTTTGTAAGCAACTGCCAAACGGTCTTCCAAATTGTCTGTACCAATTTTAATTCCCACCAGCAGTAAATGAGAGTTCCTGTTGCTCCACAGTCTCACCAGCATCTGGTGTTGTAGGTGTTCTGAATTCCAGCCATTCTAATAGGTATGTAGTAGTATCTCATTGTTGTTTTAACTTGCATTTCTCTGACAACGTATGATTTGGAACATCACATGCTTATTTGCCGTCATATGTTTTATTTGGGGAGGGATCTGTTAAGTTCTTTGAACCATTTTTTAATCGATTTTTTTGTCTTGTTGAATTTTAAGAATTCTTTGTATATTTTGGTTACCGGTCCTTTATCAGATATGTCTTTGGCAAATATTTTCTCCCAGTCTGTGGTTTGTCTTTTTATTCTCTTGACAGTGTCTTTGGCAGAGCAGAAATCTTTAAGCAGAAATCTTTAATTTTAATGAAATCCAGCTTATCAATTCTTCCTGTCATGGATAATACTTTTGGTATTGCACCTAAAAAGTCCTTGCCCAATTTAAGGTCATCTAGATTTTCTCCTATGTTATCTTCTATGAATTTTATAGTTCTGTATTTTGGTCTGTGATCTCTTTTGAATTAATTTTTGGGAAAGGTAGAAAGTCTGTGTCTAGGTTCATTTTTTTGCATGTGAATGTCCAGTTGTTCTAGCATCATTTGTTATAAAGACTGTCTTTTCTCCATTGTATTGCCTTTGCCCCTTTTTCAGAGATCAGTTGACTATATTTACGGGCTCTCTATTCTGTTCCACTGATCTATTTGTATATTTTTTCACCAATTACACTTTGTATTAATTACTGTAGTTTTATAATAAGTCTTGAAGTCAGGTAGTGTCAGTCCTTCAACTTTAGCCCACCTTCAATATTGCGTGGGCTATTCTGCTTTTTTGTTTTTTACCTGTTCATATAAACTTTAGAATCATTTCTGCTCTAATTTTTATTATTTTTTCTTCTGATTACCATGGATTTAATTCGTTCTTCTTTTTCTAATTTCCAAAGATAGAAGCTTAGATGGTTGATTTTAGATCTCTCTTCTTTTCTAATATATACACTCAATGTGATAAATTTCCCTGTTAGCACTGCTGTTGTTGGATCCTACAAATTTTGATAAGTCCTATTTTCATTTGGTTCAAAGTGTTTTTTAATTTCTCTTGAGATTTCTTCCTTGACCCTTGTGTTATTTAGAAGTGTTGTTTAATTTCCAAGTATTTGGGGATTTTCCAGCTATCTTTTCGTTACAGATTCTAGTTTAATTCCACTGTGGTCTGAGAGTAGACATTGTATGATTTCTAATCTTTAAAATTTGTTATGGTGTGTTTTATGGTCCAGAATGTGGTCTATCTTGGCAAATATTCCATACAAACTTGAGAAGAATTTTTAGGGTATTCTGTTGCTGTTGGATAAAGTAGTCTATAGCTATCCATTATATCCAGTTGATTGATGGCATTTTTTAGTTTGACTATTTTTTTTACTGATTTTCTGCCTGCTGAATCTGTCCATTTCTGATAGAGGGGTGTTGAATTCTCCCACTATACCAGTGGATTCATCTATTTCTCCTTGCAGTTCTATCAGTCTTTACTACAGGTATTTTGATGCTCAGGTGCCAGGTACACATACATTAAGGATTGTTATGTCTTCTTGGAGAATTAACCCCTTTACCATTATGCAATGTCCCTATTTATCCCTGATAAGACTTCCTTGGTCTAAAATCTGCTCTGTCTTTTTATGTAGCTTCTCCCACTCTCTTTTGATTAATTTTAGCATGGCATATCTTTCTTCATCCATTTACTTTTAACCTACATTTGTCTGTATATTTAAAGTGAGTTTCTTTTAGACAACATATAATTGAGTCGTGTTTCTTGATCCACTCTCACAATCTCTGTCTTTTAATTGATGTATTTAGACCATTGATATTCAAAGGGATTATTAATATGGTTAGATTGATAGCTACCATATTTGTTACTGTTTTTATTTATTGCTCTTTTTCTTTGTTCCTGTTTTTGTCTTCTGCTCTTGTTCTGCCTTTTGTGGTTTTAATTGAGCATTTAATATAACTTCATTTTCTCTCCTTAGCAGTTATACTTTTTACTTTTTTTAGTAATTATCCTAGAGTTTACAATATACATTTACAACTAATCCAAGTCCATTTTCGAATAACACTGTACTGCTTCGTGGTTGGTGAAAGTGTCTTACAATAAAAAAATAATCCTAATTCTTTTCCCTCTCTTTTATGTCACTGCTGTCATTCATTTCACTTATACATAAGCATATATAAGCAAGTACATTGTTGCTATTATTATCTTGAATAGACAGTTATCTATTAGATCAATTACAAATAGGAACAAAAGTGTTTATTTTACTTTATTTCTTCTTAAATATCTCCCTTGCTTCATGTAGATTTGAGTTTCTGATCTATAATTTTCCCTCTCTCTAAAGAATTTCTTTTAATATTTCCTGTAAGGTGGGTCTACTGGTAATCAATTCACTCATTTTCTGTTTGTCTAAGAATGTCTTTATTTCTCCTTCACTTTTGAGGGATAATTTTACTGCGTACAGAATTATAGGTTGATGGGGGTTTTTTCTCAACACTTTGAAGATTTCACTTTATTCTCTTCTTACTTACATGATTTCTGAAGAGAAGTCAGATGTAATTCTTATCTTTGCTCCTCTCTAGGCAAGGTGTTTTTTTCCCATCTGGCTTCTTTCAAGATATTTTCTTTATCTTTGACTTTCTACAGTTTGAATAAGATATGTCTAGGTGTAGTTTTTTGGTGTTTATCCTGCTTGGTGTTCCCTGAGCTTTCTGGATCTCTGCTTTGGCATCTGAAATTAATTTGGGGAAATTTTCATTCATTATTGTTTCAAATATTTCTCTCTTTCTTTGTCTGATATTCCATTATGTGCATGTTATACCTTTTGTAGTTGTCTCACAGTTCTTGGAGATTCTACAACGGTCTTTTTAAGCCTTTTTTTCCCTTTGTTTTTAGTTTTGGCAGTTTCTGTTGAGGTATCCTCAAGCTCATAGAGTCTTTTCTCAGCCACGTCTGGTCTATTAGTAAGCCCACCGAAGGCATTTTTCATTTCTGTTATGGTATTTTTGATCTCTAACATTTCTTTTTGGTTCTCTCTTAGACTTGCCATCTCTCTGCCTACATTGGTTGTATGTTCTTACATGCTGTCTACTTTATCCATTATGGCCCTTAGCATCTTAATCATCTTTGTTTTGAAATCCCAATCTGATAATGCCAACATCCCTGCCATAGCTGGGTTTGGTTCTGATACTTGCTCTGCCTCTTCAAACTGTGTTTTTTGCCTTTTTTGCCTTGTGATTTTTTCTTGATAGCCATCTATAATGTACTGAGTCAAATGAACTGCTCTAAATGGGCCTTTAGTTATGTGGTGGTGAGGTGTGGAGGCAGGGGAAGCATTCCATTGTGTTATGAGTAGGTCTCAGCTTTTAGTGAGCCTGTACCTCTGGACTGTGAGCTTCTCAGTTTCCCACACTTGCCCCCTTAAGTGGGGTAGGGTGCCTAGAATGGGCTGTTGTTGGGTAGTTCCCTTTCCCCAGGTCAGTTAGGCTCTGATAAAACCCCAGCAGATTAGGCTCTGATTGAATAGTTTATCCTGAGGACAGACCGTGTTAAGAAGAACAAAATGCTATGGCATATTTCAAAATAGTTTGTTTTCTCCAGTATTCACCGTGAGAATCAAGTCGAGCTTCTGGAGGCAAAACTTACAGAATTGGGGGGGAGGCTGTGAATAGGTCCCCCTGGAGCTTTTAACTCTCAGAGTTGTCCACACTGAGCCTCCAGCAATTTGTCAATTACAGTTCAGATTTTCCAACCCCAGCACTGGTTCCTATGGAGATTTCTGCTTGTGGAGTTTTGCTCTGTAAGTTTTGATTCTTTGCATTTATTTGACTGTCTCCTCAATTTTGGAGAGAAATTCATCCTGTGACCTTACTTTTCTTATGAATCTAAGAAGAGTTGCTGATTTTTTAGTTTGTTCCAATTTTTTACTTGTTATTAGGGTAGAGTGGTGATTTGCAAACTTCTCACATGCTGGACCAGCTATTATTTCTTTTTTAACACCTCTCGCTGAATGTTCTATCCGCTGCCATGGTGGTTCCATTGTGTGTCTTTGCAAATTCCATTTTAACCTAGTTGTACTTCTCAGAGGAAGGAACAAACCTTCAACTATCCTCACAAATTAGAAAACATGACTGCCTGAACTTATTGGTAATATAGTTTCTATAGGGACAGGGATGGTTTGCAAAAGATAAAGAGTTCTGCCACATAGTGTTGTGTGTAATCCAAGAAACTGCTAATGTTTTGAATCTTTGAAAATGAAGCCAATGAGGAAACTCCTATATTAGAAATCTTCAAATTCTAAAACCAGTCGGGATGACTGTTCCACTTGCGTTGAAACAGAAGCAGCCACCACAAGCTTGCCAGGTTTGGGGAGGAGGCAGTGGAAGTAGATAAATATCTTAGTGATCCTTTGCAAAGAAGGTCTGGGGCCTCTCCCCTTGTAATCAGTGATTTTTCTTACCCTAATGAAACCCAGATGCTTCCGATAAAAAGAATGGCTGGTGTTCAAGCCATTTGCAAATTCTGCCTAGAGGTAGAGGGAGAGAAAAAAAGCTGTGCCCCACATCATTAATTTTAATATCCTATTTTGTTTTATTTTCAGAATGAAATGGTATGGAACAGTGTAATGAGCAATAGAAATATGGAACCAAGAAGCAATTATATCTTCAAAGGAGCAAAATGAGAGCGAATAAAAGGCCTTGCACAAGTTAGCATACAAACAGGCAGATCAGAACATCATTTACAGAGTCCAAATACATGCCTTTTGGTTATGTCTGTAAATTATCTTTCACAAACATCATGTTATGTCTCTGGAGACTCATTCCTGAGTTACGATAAAAATTGGATTTCTCAAGAGGCCCTAAAACATCTCAAATTCAATTTCATCACTGTTGAGTACCTCTAATCTGTAGCCATCGTGCTGGGCACCAGGGCAGCAAGATAAATTGGGCATAATGTCTACCTTCAGTGCGCTTACAGTCTCATTAAGAAGACAGAGGTATACACAAATAACTATAATGTAATGTGTGCTGAATAACATAGAAGATGGCATATTTAATTCTGTTTGAAAAGATGGAGGAAGGCTTTACAAAGAAGTAGATAGGAACTAAAGCCATGCAGTACAAAACAACAACAACAACAAAACAAAAAAACAAAAAACAAAACTGGGACCAGGTAGAAGATGCGGAGGCTAGGTCTTCAATTATTCTGCGAGAAAAGTGACCAACAGCTCCTTGGGAGTGGATGAGAATCAGAACCAGGTCCCTGTCTGAAGCCTGGGGCTGTGCCAAAGGTCTCCGCAGTGAACTGGGGCTAAGATAGCTCTAATTAAATTTCCAGAACATTTGTACTAGGAGTAACAGGAAGCAGTGGCTCTTATGTGAAAACAGAAACTGGACCTATGTTGTACATAAATATCACATCCAAAAATGTTGTTATGTAATAGAGTAAATTGTCTAAACCCTTAACTTATATGAAGATTTAGAGGCTGGGCATGGTGGCTCATGCCTATAATGCTAATGCTCTGGGAGGCTGAGGTGGGAGGATCACTTGAGGTCAGGAGTTGGAGGTTGTAGTGAGCTATGATGATGCCACTGCACTCTAGCCTGTGCAACAGAGCTGGACTCTGTCTAAAAAAAAGAAAGACTTGGTTCAGAGATGTGCATCTCAGAGGACCAGGCTGAGGCAACAATGAAATCATTCAACAGGGAAGAGCAAGTATGGGAAAAAATTCCTATGCATGATCAGTTTTCATATAAAAATTACAAAGCACATGATGACATCCATATAATAAGAGCTGGTTGTCCAACAAATAGGACAAATCATACCTAAGGAAATAGAGTGGTAATTTGCCAAGGCATTTAAAACAAGTTTGTTTAGAATATTCAAAGAGATAAATGGAAAAATAGCATTCTTAAATTGACAATAAATTATTAAATTGGAAAAGACACAAAAAAATAACCAAAAATTATTGAAAATAAAAAATTAAATAAAAAACTTAGTAGGTATGATTAAAATAGTGTGCTAGATAAGGTAACGGAGAATCAGTATATTGGAAAAGAGAACTAAATAAATGTGGCAGAGGCTGACTAAATACTTGCCAATTTCATTTCGTTTTTTTGGGCCCATAAGAAAACCATATTTCATAGATGCCCTTGCAATGAAATTGGAGCCATGTGATTGGAATGTGGAAAGTAATGTGTTTAACTTTTAGGCCTGGTCACAAACACTCTGGGTGATCATCTCCTTCCTTGGAGATCATGAAGACCATACATTGGCAGCATCAGAATATGGAAGGAACTTAGATCTCTGAGTCGTGAGAAAAGACCTGCCAAAAGAGCCCCCTCAAGCTGCATCAAAACATGACATAAGCAAGAAATAAACTTTTGTTTTGCTTTCTGGGTTTATTTGTTATGTAGCATAGCATAGCCTATCCTGCCTGAATATAGAGGAAATCTCCCTGAATGCAAAAAACAAGACAAATATATAGAAAAACAAAAATGAAGTTATAGAGGATCAATGGAGAAGCTCCAATATTTGTATGATTGGTGTTCCAGATGGTGAGAATAGCTAAAATGGGAGAGAGAAAATATTACAAGTTATACTGAGAATTTTCCAGAATTAAAGAAAGACACAAATCCTTAGATTGGAAAAAAAAAAAAAAGGCATTCAGTGTTCTGGTTTATTTGCGGTAGTAAATTTCACCAAAATTATTTCAAAAAACAAACAAATTGACCAAAGCTTAGGAATACACTGTCATCTTATTCTAACTCTTCATTCATTCTTTCTTTCATTCATCCATACAAGAAATATTTTTAAGAACCCACTATATGTATGTCACATTTCTTGTTGGGAACTGAGAGTTTACAGTCTAGTGGGAAATCAGAGAAGTTCCCAGCAATTACTACAGAGAGCACAGTACTGAAGACAGAAGGGATTGAGGGCATTCTGACATAAAATGACATAACACATTCAAAAAGTTGCTAACTGTTATGTAAGGTTAGAGTGGAGGAAGCGTGTGGCCAAGTAGCTAGAGGTAGTACTAGCACCAGTCAGGAGCTAGATTCTGAACTAACTCATCTGAAAAATAGCTTGAAACCTAGAAGCAACATGCTCACTGGATGATTTTAAGAATAGGAATAAAGCTTTCATAAAAACCAATCCCTCTGAACAAGAGCAAGACCCCGTCTCTACTAAAAATAAAGAGAAATTAATTGGACAACTAAAAATATATAGAAAAAAATTAGCCGGGCATGGTGGCGCATGCCTGTAGTCCCAGCTACTCAGGAGGCTGATACAGGAGGATGGCTTAAGCCCAGGAGTTTGAGGTTGCTGTGAGCCAGGCTGACGCCACGGCTATCGCCCCGGCAACACAGTGAGACACCGTCTAAAAAAAAAAAAAAAAAAAAAAAACCAATCCCTGCCCCGCTCACCTGTCTGAAAGACCAGCACAGCTCTAGAGAGCCACAGATTTTGACTTGGACAAAACACTTTGCCTGTCTCTCCCCAGCGCATGCACATGCGCGCGAGACGAGCACATTGGCAGGTGGCACCGTTGCTGGGACGGGTTCCTCTTCTCTGGCATGTTGCCTCCCTTACCATCTCGGAACTTTTCTTCATATTGCTCCGCTACCAGGCTTTTATTGTGACATGTGGAAAAATGGGTAAAATGCAAAACTGAAGAAGAAAAATGGGGCAGAGTATGGGACTACAGTGGGAAGAATATTCCAGAGGCAGGAAAGGGGGCGGCAGGAAGGTGGCTGGGCCATCAGTAGTACAGGACAGCCAGGTGCTTGGGGCAGAAAAATTTCTTTTGCATTTTTTTAAAGAAACCAGGTCTTACTACATTGTCCAGGCTAGGCTCAAACTCTTGGGCTCAAGAAACCCTCCCACATCGGCCTCCCAAATAGCTGGGTCTGGAGGCCTGCACCACTGAGCTTGGCGTGGGGCAGAAAAGTTTTGAGGAAAGAATGGAAGACAGAAAAAAAAAATCTTCTATTGTGAGGCATGAGACTCCAGAAAGACATTCTAGAAGAGAATTTTGGGGAAGTGTTTCTCCATGTTGTGTAATATAACACATCGCTGCCTAGGACACCTCAGAAAAGACCCCTGTTTCTTTTCAGTGTTTTTGAAGTTAGATTTTTGTTTTGTTTGAGAGTGATGGTGGTGGAAGTTGACCAGAAGGAGGCCCAGTTTTACGCAGGTTATGTGTTAATACACTGTTTCCCAACAGTGAAAATCCCAAGGGTATGGTACCCATAATTGGAAAATGAGCCTATCGCTGCACAAGAAGGAGAGAATGAGCAGCCGGCAGCAGCTCACGGGCAGTAAGTATCTAGAGGAGGAAGAGGACTGCATGATGTGGGGTCATTACATGGGTAAATTTCATCCACGTCATCGTTTTGGCCAGATCCAGTCTCGTTGCACAGATGATCACAAGGCCTTGCAGACATTAGCTGAGACCTGCAAGTTACACATTGTGATCAAGGAAGAATGTGTCAAAGGCAGAAACGTCACCCACAGTGTGGGGGCTGTGTTAAGACTGTCACCATCCTTAGCCGCACCCTTAGAATGTGGGAGGGAGTGGACGAATGGTCCTGTTCCTTGGAGAGGGTATTTATTAATAGAAATTCCGGGATGGGATTGGATCCCCAAGATGAGATCATTAGAGCAATGCCAGGCAGGTGGGCCGTGAGGGACAAACTCCGTGGAACTGCTTCCTTATTCATCTTACGTGGGGAATTGAGAGAAATGCCCAGCGCTCCCTCTGGCAGAAATAGGATTTGTGCACAGGCAGTGGTCGTCCCTTCTCCAGAGATCTTGGCCTTTCTGTTCCTGGTCTGACAACTTGCTCTGAAGTATGGAAATTGCTCTCACTGGACACATTCCAGAGCCTCCTTCCAGCCGCAGACATTCCCAGTCGGCTCCCTTAATCTCGTGCGACCATTTGAAGGACTCAAATGAGGACTGTGAGCAGCTCAGGATGTGAAAGGCGACAGTGGTTTTTGAGAACTGAGTGCAGTTGTGTTCTGAATCAAAATATCTTGGTCACAAATAGGGCTTTTTAATTCTCTGTTCCCTCAGAGGAGGAAGGAGCTCTTCTGTGGCCAGAGGAATTATGGATGTCCCTGTACCTGAGGTGACATTTATTTCTATGCTCATTTATTCCCTGAGCACACAGCCCTTTCCTCAAGGTTAAGCAGCCTGGGCACACTGTCGGCCAGATAATGGCAGAAAACTCGACGGCTAGAGCTTTGGCCTGGTCCAAGTACCCGTGAGAGTGTGGGGAACCAGCACCAAAGTGTCTTCCCTACAGGGGATTCTCTCATGCTACACATGGTCTCCTACATCCTTATTTTTCCCAGCATAAGTAGGTCCCTGAAAGGTCCTCATGCCACACATCCAGGTCTGGGTCCCCTCTGAGCAGCAAACTTTGCTGTCTTGGTACCAGCCTTGTCACTCAGCTGCTGGGGAGCCTCTGCCAGTGCCCAGCAGTGCCCATACCACTGCCTTCAGCATTTAGGTCCAATTTGGACAATTCACTTGTCACAGCTAAGCACATACCTTCCTCGTTTCATCCATAAACAGAAAATCCTTCCTTCCACACAATAGCTTCCACCATTCGCCTTTGCGAACTCATGAACGGATGCAGTCTTTGAGGGGACCGTGCAGAAGAGGTCCCCACGTCCTCCTAGAAGCCACTCCTCCTTCCTCTCTCTCCAGTTGGACCAGCTGCAACTCTCAGAGGTTGATCGGTTCATATGCTGAAGGTCTTGTATTTCTTTTCTAGACTTTTCTTCAAAAGGGCTTAAATTCACAGCAATTAAGCGCGTGGGCTTCTGAGTTAGCCTACGTGGAAATGCTCTACCACTACTAACTACATTACTACAGGCAAGTATTAGCATCACTGCTAAGCCTTGGTTTCCCCATCTTTAAAGTGGGAATAATTATAATACTACATAACTCTGAGAATCCTTGCGAGCACTGAATGAGAAAATACATATGGAAAACCACAGAGTAAGATCTCCATGTTCGTTCGGCCGTGGCATTATTTCTTACTGTACGCTAACTCTTCAAGGAGCTCACACTGTAGTCACCAGACTGTAGTGGAAGAAAAGACTCATGAATTGCTAACTTCAATTCACAGTAATAAATGCTATAATAGAAATAGATTTTCATTACTCATGGATCCTGGATTTGAGGATTTGCCTACTTACTAAAATTTGTAACCTTCCAATCAATATTTGCATCACTTTTGTGGTCACTCACGGACAGGCACAGAAACCACAAACAATTTGAGCTGCCCAACACACTTATTCTTAGCTGAGGTCGAACAAGGCAACGCTCTGCCTTCCTGTCTCAGCTCTCATACTGCAGACAAGGGTCCCTTTCATGGACTGTTTGGTGCCACGTTTCTCATATTTTTATGGTTTTGGTTGGTCATTTCCTTGTTTAAAATGGCCCCAAAGCATAGTGCTGAATTGCTGTCTTCTGTTCCTAATTGCAGGAAGGCTGTGATGTGCCTTACGGGAAAATACGAGTGTTAGGTAAGCTTTGTTTGGGCATGAGTCACAGTGCTGGTGGCCATAAGTTTGATGTAATGAATCAACAATATACAGTAAATAAGGTGTTTTAAAACAGAAACACACATAAAACCAGGTTATGCACTGATCAGTCGATGAAAATATTGTGGCCAGAGGTTCACAGGAAATTAACCCTGCATTTTTCCTAGGAACGGTGGTCCCATGTTCACTAATTCAGTGTTGCGGTGACTTTAACAACCTCGAATATGGAGAAGGAACTGTATGCAGAAAGAATGCAGAGAAGGCTCTATCAGCTCTGCCAGGGGCAGGAGCTTCTCAGCAGAGGGATTGTGCGCTCACTCAGTAAAGGAAGATGGGGAGCTTCCCGGTGGATGCCGGGAGGTGGGGCAACGTGTGCAAAGCACAAAAGTCTGGAGGCACGTTTGTGAACTGCTGAGATAGACGCCCCAAAGCAACCCATCATTCTCCCATTTACCAAATAGTTACTGAATTCATTCTCAGTATGGGGCAGGTAGGAGTGAGGGCTGAGAGGCAGGGGCAGAGGTAGGTAGACACAGGGGCCATTGAGAAAAGCCCCGATGCCACGTTAAGGGGTTTGGACTTGATTCCCTGTGCCGTGGAGAGTTACCAAAGGCTTTTAGACAGGTGTATGGAGAGATCCAACGTGGCCAGGGAGCAGAAGGCTTAGGAAAAACTAAACATTTTCTTTCAGTTACCAGTAGAATAAACAACCCAAAGAAGCTATGGGTTCCTTCCCCGGAAATACGGAAGAACAGTGGAAGTCTCTATGTTTCTTTCTCGAGGCCAAGTTTTGTTCCTTCCTTACCACCTTCAGGGCCTCTCAGCGTGCTTCGAATTTAGTACAAACACCGTCAGCCTTTCTGACTCAGCCTCAGTTTCTCTCTTTAGTCCATCTCTAGCCACTTTCTCACTCAAATCCTGCAGACCAGCCACACGGAACTCCTTCCAGTCTTTAGATGAGCCACGCTCTCTCGTCTCCAGGTCTTTGCTGGGTTTCACCTGGAACGTGGTTCTGCCTCCCCGACCCTTTACCTGCAACACGCGCCCTGCTAACTCTATTCGTTCTCTAGGTCTCAGCTTAGCGGTCACTTTTTTGGGGAAATCATACCCACACGCCTTTCTATAGGACACTTTTCACACTGAATTAATTAATTGCTTTGCTTGGTTCGGTCCCACTCATGAGGGCTCCACTTTCCAGACCCAATCGCCTCCTGAATGTCCCACCTTCTAATACCATCACTTTTGGTGCTAGGTTTTAACATGTGAACTTTGGAGGGACCAAACACTCCCTAGCGCCTGCCAATAGACCACAAGCTCTGAGAGGGCGGGGACCACATATGTCTGCTTTACCATTGGTATCCCCCGTACCTAGTGCCTGGCACTTAGTAGGTGTTGTGAGCCCAAAGGAAGGGGAAAGAGCAAGTTCACCTCTGCAGACCTGGGCATTTAGCTCACCTAGCCTATGAATTGGTGGGGAGTTTCCATTATGGTAAAGGTTCAATGTTCCATTCTCCACTGTGGGGACTGTCCCCCAGGTCCAGGTTTCCTTGAGCCATGTGCTCTTCCAGTGATTATTAAGTTACTAAGGGAGCTGAGATTACCCTCGAGCCAGTAGGACCCTCAGTGAACTGTGAAACAATCAATTCTTCTCAAATGCACTAAGTATACTACAATGTTTACAATTACTGTTGCATTTTCTAAAAGGACACCATCTTTTATACTTTTTAAACAAATTTATTTATTTTTTATGTTTTTTAAAATTTTAAGGCATCAAAAGAGAAAGGCAGCTCATTCTCTTTAATTCATGGCTGATACTTACTGCCTGGGAGCAGTAAGTATAAAGAAGAAACTAAAAAGTAACTTGCATTGGTGGGGAGGTGTTCTGCTTCTTTGCCTCACACTGGGTGTTGTTGGAGTTCTTTCTACTCACCCTTCAAGGTCCAGCTCCCAACCCACCCCACTATGGGAGATTGTTCACTTTGATTTCTAGAGATAAAAGGGGAGAGGAAAGCTTAACATTTCAGGTTGTCCCAGAGAGCATCAGTGTCTTATTTCAGTGTCTGGTCTGGTAGGTTCAGAAACATAATTTGTTATTGCATCCATGGCTTGTCTGGTCACTGATTAACATTAGTCAGACTCATAAGAGACTGAGTCATGGCCAGAAAGCAGACTCTTTGCACTTGTTGTGAGGGATATTTATTTCCAGAATTTGGAATGTTGGTTGTGATCCAGAGCATTCCTATCTTTATATCTCAGAAGGTCAAAGGATATTAGATGCTCTTGAGGTATGTTTTATTCTAGCCTATACCCTCATGAAGCAGAGAGAACATAGATTATTATTTCTACTTTTAAAAGAAACTGATGTTTTACCCAAATGTCACAATTTGCTGGGTGTCAGCACTGTTATTTATAAATTTAGGAGGTTGGAGCACGTCGGAGTTGAGTTTAATTATCACGATCCTAATAATCAAAAATCTAAATGGATGTATTAATATCACATAAGAACTTGCACTGAGAACAGTAGTAACTTAAGTCAGTAAAGCCTTAACCTGCTAATGTGTGGAGTTCACATGGAACCAAGTGAATATGGGACATCAATCTCAGCAGTTTTCCTGCTGTCACTGTCTTTGCAAGGGTTCCCTAGAAACAGAATCCGAGACAGGTTTTGGAAGAGGTAATTTATCGAGGGAGCGCCCGTAAGGCAAAGCTGGTTAGGGAGCAGGGAGGAAGCCAAGCGAAGACATGGTCCCAGGTGCAATCTAATCCTGGTCTGACCCATGAGGGGGAGGTGCAGGAGCACAGACCACATGGACAAGTGTCCCCCTTGTCGCAGGAGGACAAGTCTTTTGAATCTCCCTATCAGTCATGGGCTGTGGGCTGCTTCTGGCGGTGAGGGAGAGGACAGTGGCCTGTGACTTCCCAGACGAGGTGGCTGCTATTAGCTAAGAGCAATTCTCCTGAGAAGGGGGCAGCTGTGAGCCCTGAGCAGCCAGCTCAGAGCAGCCAGGGCGGGCTGTGCTGACCCGGAGAAGGGGGTCTGGGTGTGGCACCGCAGCACCCACCAGTGTCACCAGTCTTGTGTACTGTCCCTCTCACCTCGGACATTGTTGTACAAGCTCTTCTCTCTATCTGGAACTTGTCTTCCTCGCTTCTTCTCAGATAAATCTTAATTCATCTTAGATATCCCTTCCTCCAGAAAGGCTTTGCCAACCTTTCAAGACTAGCCTAGACTCTCCCGGGTTTTCCCACCTGCCCTGCATCACGTATTAAACTGTCCACCTGCTTATCTGTGCCCACCTTGACTGTGAGCTCCAGGAGGCCAGGGACGATGTCTGCCTGATGTCCCTCTCTATCTAACACTTAGAATCCTTCCTGGCACTCAACAAATGCTTTTGGTATACAGGATTCATGATGCTCTTCTAAACTTGGAAAAAAGTCAAGTTTCAATCACTAATTGAGCTAAGCCAGGTAAACCACAGTAGAGGCAGGTAGGTGAGACTGAGACAAACACTATGTCCCCATTATCATGGACTACGGGAGAGTTTTCAGGGAAAAGTTGTGCTTCTGCTGAACAGTAGCTGGTTCGTTTTGCATTTATGAGCACAGCAAACCTTGTCACTGATATTAATATTTCTTCTCTTTGCTTTGGATGCTAGGAAGCTCAGAGCCTGAGCCCTTGATTAGGTAATGGGGTGAATTTTCTAATTTTAAATTTGGATACCAAAGTTCTTTTTAAGGAAGACACCTCGAAGGCTCAAGGGAAATGAGGCCACAGGGGTGTGGTCCAGACTTGAAGAAGTAAGTGCAGTGAAGAGATGAGTGTAGGAATTTGAGAGGACAGGTGAGCAAAGAGGAAGGGTCTGGGGACCAGCGAGGGGAGGGCAGAGCAGCATGGTGAGGGGCCACTGAAGAAGGTGAGTCCCTGAGACATTCCCCAAGAGATTAAGAGCAAAGATGCCAAGTATTTAAAATTGCTGTGACCCTAAGCATGACCCCTTCCATTGTCTTGGAGCTTCAGTAAAGTCTGCCGCTCGTGTATATTAGGGCCATGGGAGTTTCAGAAAGTGAAGGGAGAGGATGGGTCTGGTTAAAGGTCCTGTGGTCATGACCATGGATCAGCATGTGCTCTCAGCGAGATGATCCACAAACTGGAACGCAGAGAAGGCAGGAGCTCCCACCCAGGGGTCACCAGGAGAAATACAAGCCCCTGTTCTTCACCCCCAATTCCCTGAAAGATGAGAGGAATTATGGGCTGTGTGAAGGATGGGAACTTGAGCCAAGTTTGCTTGAACCTTAAAGGATGGGATTAATATAGGTGGGACTTGTGTTAGAACTCTATTTTAGCAAATATTGTTCTGTAATGCATAAATCATAAAACACTGGACCTCATAGAAACCTAATTCGGCTTCTCATTTCACAGTAGAGACCAAGCATAAAAAGGTGAAATTCCGTGTTCCCATCATAGTCTCAATTTCCCTGCCTGTAAGATAGGAGGCTTTGACTTTTAATTTTGCAAATCTTAATTCACTGGCAAGATTACAGATTCTGCAAGGGCAAGGGTCACATTAAACAACTGGGCTTTCTATAACGTTTAACAAATATTAGAGAGTGGTGAGAAATTGACCCTGGAGAGGTAAAAGGGCAATAAACTGACAGCTTACCCTCCTCTTTCTAGAAACCTCTTCAGCTTCCTGCTGCACATGGAGTGCTTACATCTGTGCTGTTAGTAGAATGCCAGTCATTCGGGTGAAAGGCTTCAGAGAGAGTTGTTCTTGCTGTCATTGATCTTTCTAAAGAGCAGCCTAACTGCTGTTTACAGTTCTTTAACTCCTCTCCTGTTTAAACGTTTAAAAACTTTTCTCTGAAAGGAAGAGAGACAATAACCTACCAGGAAAGAAATTATTTCCTGATTTTCAACACTGAAGCCAGAGCAAAGGCACTATTAACTCATAATTATTTGTTGAGTGTTTGAAATTCAACTCCAACCCTTCCCCCAAATTCATCAGACACTGTTAAAGGAAAAATTAAAGTTTTTAGCATAGGAGTTTGGCCAGCAACTGTAGCCACAGAAAGACTTCATCACGTTTTAAATATTAAAAACCTGGGGTTTGAAAAAGCACAAAAACTTCTTTCCCTTTTTGAATAAACAGGAAATAGAAAGTGTTGGTGAGTTAACTGCATAATCTAATATTTAACATTTCTCATGCTAATCTGGCCAAGAACCTCTGTACAGTTTATTAAAATCTGCATTTTGTGTATAGACCCAAAAGGGAAAATTTTTAATATATGTATCTATAAAAATATTTATACATATTTTTTGTTAAAGAAAAATATGCTGAATTCTCCTTCCCCGTTCCCTAACAGCTCCATAAGTAAAGCGTACAAAAGGAAATACTTTGGAAAGGCTTTTTGTTTTGGAAGGCTTCTTTAAATTCCTTGTATAATTGGGCACTTTCAGGAATGGAGAGCTTCAACAAAAGCCACATGCGCCCTCTACTGGCCATCTGAGGGCCAAGGGCAGCACCTCTATTCAGTGTAAAACCGTGGCCGGCAAGGATAGACTCAGGAAGCTTAAATCACTACTTCCATGGGAAGATACGAAACAGGAGGCTTCAGTGATTCCACTCACACCGACGTTTTTCATTGCGATAATCTTCCTTAAACATCTCATCCTAGCTCAAAATTTTTTTGAGCAAAGCTAATCCATACATGAGAAGGGAGAGCCGTAAGAAAGGCCTGGTTTGTCTTATTTTGGTAGGCTTTGTCAGAAAAGGCAAGAGGTCCTGACTGGCTGACTTGAGAACCCAAACATCTAGTAGTTATGCTCAGGCTGTGTAAGCGCGCATTACTTCCTGGTCTCACAGGGACACAAGTCCCACGAGGCCAGAGGCTGTGTCATCTTCCCTGTAGGATCCTCAGCTCCCAGGCCCTCTGCCTAGCACGTAACAGGGGTGTGATAAATACCTTTGAATGAATGAATAGCATGAAGAAGGTTCTGGATTCAAGCTGCCTGTGATGCTGATTTAGACAAGGCCATACTCAGTTCATTAAGGAAATCTTAATGAACGCAACAACACGGAGCTTAATGGCTGTCCTAGAAGGGGTTAATAATATCAAAGGTATCTAATATCTGTCACTGAACAGGTTACAAAATGCCTTTAGAGGTATCTCCTTTGATCTCAATATAGTCCCGAGAGACGATTATTACCTCTGGTTTCCAGAGGGGCCCTGAACATGAGAGGGGTGCGATGCTGCTGTCATGGCAGTCACGTGATCAAGCCAAGATTCACACGTGCCCCACCTCCTCCTGTCCTCCGTGGTCACCTCACTTTCTCCAAGATGGCTGGGGCTAAAATTAGACGGGGCAGTTACAGCTTCAAAGCTCAGCCTAGGAAGTCATACCACGGACATCTTTTATTACTCCTGACAGCCAGCTGATAGGAATTACAACAGCTGGGCTGCATGACACCAAATGGGTTAACAACCTTTTTAATCGCTTTCTTTTCCCCCAGGATTGTACACGCAGAATTGCAGCTTCCTGCATCATAAAAGTTTGCTCGGGGTGAGGCTGTTGAACATTTCCCCAGAAAGTGGACCCAAAAATCCCCGAGCTGGGTCAACAGTCAAAGAGATTTACAAGTTAGGACCAGAGTGACCCTAGTCCCTGTTTGCTCATGACTCGGTTGGTCTGTTTGATTTCAGGGAAAGCAAACAAAAAAGCAGATGCCAAATGTTTGCTTAGGTCCTGGCTTCACTCAGAGAACAAACCCGTGAGGAGTCGGAGAGCGGGCGGAGGGGTCATTCCTAGTTTTTGCACATGTTGTTCCCCAGATTGCTCTTTTCTTCCTGGTTGCCAAACACACCCCTATTCAGCCTGTAAGACCCAGAGCAAATGCCACCTTTCTTGCCATCCTCCCCATTAGCACCCTCTGCTACTCATCCCAGAGCCCTTATCTCACGGTGTTTTAACTGTCTGCATGTCAATTTCCCCCAATGACTTAGAGTTCTTTAAGAACAAGGCTGAAAGAATCATTTTGGCTATCAAAGAGGACTCCCAAAAGCCCAGAGTACAGTCCAATGGTTTTCAAACTTTTTCAAATCACAACCTACAAAAGTAAATACATGTTATGTCATGATCTGGTAATAAATATACATGTGTGCAGATGGATAGATACACAGATGTTTGTAAAATCGAAACAAAACTTCACAAAATTATACTACTTGAAGTGCTATTCTCTGGAATTTTGTTTTCTAGTTTACTCTCTATTATTTTTAAACATGTTTATTGTGGTATACCAAATTGATTTTATGAAACACTAATGAATAGCAACTTGCAGTGTGAAAAATATTAGTAGGTGACACTTCATCTGCTGCCCCTCCCCCTTTATTTTGATATTCTGCTGTACCTATCGAATGCCTCTGACTTGGGGAGGAAGAAGGAGTTTTGACTAGGGGGTGCAGCAGGAAAGAGAGCAATAGAGCATGAATGGAGCTCAGAGCAAACAATATTCTGCCTGTTTTCTGTCCATCCCCTTGGACTGGATTGGAGCTCCGGTAAATAGGACTAAGTGTTAGACATTAACCAGACTGCTCAGGAGAAAATGTATACAGGTGGTCCTTGACTTACAATGGGGCCATGTCCCATAAACCCATCATAAGTTGAAAATATTATAAGTTGTTTGACTTCTAATAAATAAATGCATAAATTTAATGCATCTAATCTACTGAACATCATAGCTTAGCCTAGCGTACCGTAAAAGTGCCCAGAATGCTTACTTAAATAAAAGATCAAAATTCAAAGTACAGTTTCCACTGCATGCGTATCACTTTCACATCATTGTAAAGTCGAAAAATGTAAGTCAAATATAAATTGGGGATCATCAGTAAAACTTTGGGCACAAACAAGGCTGCTTTAGGGTCTAGATCAGGGGTCTACAAACCACAACCCCCAGGCCAAATCCACTCACCCACCTGTTTCTGTAAATAAAGTCTTAACGGGATCACAAACATGTATGTTTGTTTTTTATAGTGTCTGTGGCTGCTTCTGAGACAACTGCAGGATTGAGTAGTTGCAGTCAGGACTGTATGATCACAAAGCCAAAACTGTTTACTATCTGACCCTTGGCAGGAAAAGTTTGCCAATTCCTGGTATAGATGGAAAGTGTTCTTACCTCTCGGGGAGGAAGCCAGCATGGCTCTGAGGCATCCAAAGCAGAACCTCGGGCACAGGCAGCATCTTTCTCAAAATAGGCCACGAATCCCAGCTGGGCACATGGGCCAGCAGCAGCACAGCTGAGCAGGAGAGTCTGGGAAGATGGGTTCTGGGTGGGGACTGCTACTGCAGGCGCGCTATTGCCCTTGGAAGTACCTGGGAGCATTTGGGCTGTTACGGTGACTCTAATCCAAAGATGAGGACTCATGAGCGGCTGACACTGGGGTTTCATTTGCATTCTCAGTGCCTGGTGCATGAGAGACACATGGAGGGTGCTAAATAAATGTTTGCTGGATGTTTCTTAAATCAGAAAGGACCTGAGTTATATCAGTTTCATATAGAAACTGAGTTATATTACAGCCCCTCTTGAAGGCAATGCCAGGAAAGAGCCTGGGTGCCTGAGCCCAGAACAGCAACTGGGCTCTGCTACTTGGAGATTGAGACATCTTTTCTCAGCTGCTTTGGCAACCAATATCAAAGGTGATGAGTATGATAGTATTGATTACAGCTAACAGTTACTGAATGCTTGTCAGTACCAAGCATTATCCTAGGTCCCATATAGGGAGAAAATCATTCTAATTCTCTTACTTGGAAGTTCTATTTTAATCTCATTTTACAGATGAGGAAACTGAGGCACAGCACAGTTATATAACTTGCCTAAGGAGAAACAGCTAATGTATGGCAGAGTCAGAATTTGAAAATGGAATGATCTTTACAGCCTAAAAAAATTGGGGCTGGGCGCGGTGGCTCACGCCTGTAATCCTAGCTCTCTGGGAGGCCGAGGTGGGCGGATTGTTTGAGCTCAGGAGTTCGAAACCAGCCTGAGCAAGAGTGAGACCCCGTCTCTACTAAAATTGGAAAGAAATTAATTGGACAACTAAAAATATATAG
>CAUYSK010042922.1:0-28332 GCA_963575035.1 Avahi laniger
CCTCAGTCCAGGTTTCAAATATGTCCATCCCATTGCGTGGTGCACATTGCACTCTTTGTGTACACATATACCCGTCTCCTCCTCCCTCCTCCCCCCTCCCCCCTGCCCAATATCTAATAGATGCAATTCTTATATATGCACTTATGTGTTGATCCGGTAATACCAATTTGATGGTGAGTACATGTGGTGCTTTTTTTTCCATTCTTGGGATACCTCGCTCAGAAGTGATTTTTTTTAATAAAGCAAAGATCAGATAAATAAAATACTGAGATTACTATACAATAGCATCTCATTAGATACTTTGTTGATAATATTTTATAAAAAATACAGGTTTGACAAGACAACCTACTCTTGCCTTTAGATTATATAGGCAAAGTGAACAAGGGTTACTGGTCCAGAACCAGAAGGCTAATCATTCATTTTTAATTCACAAATTCATAGGGATTGTTCAGAAGTGATGATGAGTAGTTTCCTTAGAGTTCACATTGCAGATTTAAATAACAAGACTTTGAGTTGATTTCTTTGCCTTTAAAATAAAGGATCTCACATAAAGAGTTGGTAATGGATTTTTATAACACTCTTTTAAAACAGGTGCAACATAAGCATTAAGCAAATTCATTCCATTAATGCAGGTCATACTCTAAAGAGGTTTCAGAAAGCTAAGCAGAGGCAGCCTCTTCCTATGTTGCATGGGAAAGCATAGATCAAAATCTGCTGTAATGCTGTTCAAGAAAGTGTCTATAATCCATTCAACACAAGAATTTTGTTGCACCAGAGATCCCTTAAGCATTTTTATCTGGAAAACTTTACTATAGAAAGTCATTTTTCTATAAATAGAAGGTTTGCCCTTCCTTCGGGTCTCTAAGACAGGGAGTATTCACCCACAGACAATAAGGAGTTTCAGTTGAGGAGGAAAATGCCACTGCATTGAAGCAAATATCACTCAATGAGATAATTATTAAACAATTTTTTTCTAGAGAGCTCTTATACACTGCTGGTAGGAATGTGAATTAGTACAACCTCTATGGAAAACAGTATGGAGAGTCCTCAAAGAACTAAAAAGTAGGCTTACCATTTGATCCAACAATATTACTACTGAGTATCTACCCAAAGGAAAAGAAGTCATTATATAAAAATAACACTTGTATTCATATGCTTATTATAGCACAATTCACAATGGCCAAGATATGGAATCAACTTAAGTGCCTATGAACTGAGGAGTGGTAAAAGAAAATATGATGTGTCTATATATATTTATACACACACACACACCATGGAATACTATTCAGCCATAAAAAGAATGAAATAGTGTCTTCTGTAGCAACTTGGGTGGAATTGGAAGTCATTATCTTAAGTATTTCAGGAATGGAAAAACAAATACCCCATGTTCTCACTTATAAATGGGAGCTAAGTGATGGGTATGCATGGGTCATACGGAGTGGTATAATGGACATTGGAGATTCAGGGCGGATAGTGCAAAGGGAAGTAAGGGATGAAACATTACTCATTAGGTCCAATGTATACTATTTGGGTAGTAGGTACACTAAAAGTCCTGGCTTCACCGCTACATAATTCATCTATGTAACAAAAACCCATTTGTACCCTCTAATGTTATTGAAACAAATAAATTAATTAAATATATTGTTATTATTGTATTATTTGACTTTAAGACAGGGCTGCACAGTTGACTGTATTAAAGATGGTGCCAAAGCACCATCTGTTTCTAAGCATCAGGAAACAAGGAGCATTAACTCTGAGTGGAGGGTTACGTAGCTGTAAGTCACTGGGCATTCATATGTGCTTTTGGAAAGAAGGATCCAAAGTAGAGAGGAAAATGGCTCTGGTCAAATTTTTCAGTTGTTCAGAATTAGCTATATTTTCTCATAGAAAATGAAGAGGTAGCCACTGCACTAAGATAATGCTCTGACAAACTAGCCACAGGAAATCTGAGAAAGGTTAAATAAAAAAATTTCCATTGTATTTTTTTGCCATTTATTACTAAAATAAATATATTTGGTAAGGGATTAATCAGATACATTCATAGTATATTTGATGTATTATGACAAGGGATCCCAGGTTTGTAAGTACATTTTTCCCATTCTAAATGCTAAGAAATCTGTGAGGTGACACTTTGGATCCATGTGACTTTCTTGTTTCCAAGCAACTTTTTACTAAATAATTTTGTTTCCCATTTATGAAGAAGGCCAGAATCATTTATGAGCTACCGTAAAGAATCATATATCCACACAAATCTGAGGTGTTAATAATTCTCAAGCTTGACTAGTAATTTCAAGGATATAATCATATAGATAAAGCAGAGGATGTTTAACAACGTTCGTAGGCTGGTCCTTCTCATAAAGGGCATACACTTCTGGCCCAGGATGAGAGGTGGGGTCTCTAAGTCAGCTCTGTGAGTCACATCACATCGTGGGAGTGTTTAGGTTTTAAACCATCTTAATTTTGTATCCAAGTGGTTATAGAGATTATACGATTTTGTTTACCATAAGCAATCCTACAGGGATACTCTAATAACAGCATTCCATTAACAAAAAGACTTTACTAACCAATATCATTGGGCTATTTAATAGAAAGTCCAATTATTAGCTCATTAGGAGATTAGATCAAGTTACCTGCTTTCTCTCCCAGGGAGTACTACCTTTCTTCTCCCTTCCCAGCCCTGCATTACTCAGGTATTTGGGAGAGAACTGGATTACTAGCCTGCTGCTTCAGCTTCTCCCTTTTCAAATTATCACACCTCTGTTTGCACAATAGTGATTCTCTAATTCTTTCATTTCATTTCTTCTTCTTTCTTTTTTGAATATCAATATGACACATCGGTATTTTTAATGAAACATGTTATAATTGCTCACAATCTCTTTTTTTAATGTCCAAATTGTCCCAAATTTGACAAGTGGGAGACCACTCATACTTGTCTCTGTGTCCTTTTGACATGACAGGCCCTCATTTGTACTGGAGCCCTTTCTTACTTTCTGGCAAAAAAAGAATGAAATAGTGTCTTCTGTAGCAACCTTTTTCTTTCTTAGCCCCAGACATAGAATCAAACATCTCCCTGAGGAACTCTCAGGTTTTCCGAGGGAAAGACCTGTGTGCTATATGGTATAATACTAAGTTACATTGCATATCAGCCCTATATTGCATATAAGTGGAAAGAGATAAGAAATCTGTATTGATATTTGTATCTCTACATCATGTCATGAGGTCATGCTGAAACTTCACATTCAAACTTTTTTTAATTTATTTTTTTTATTTCAGCATATGACAGGGGTACAAATGTTTAGGTTGCATACATTGCTTTTGCCCCACCTGAGTCAGAGCTTCAAGCTTGTCCAGA
Organism: Avahi laniger; assembly: GCA_963575035.1. Classification (NCBI taxonomy): domain Eukaryota; kingdom Metazoa; phylum Chordata; class Mammalia; order Primates; family Indriidae; genus Avahi; species Avahi laniger. Next base: position 3,353 of record CAUYSK010042922.1, read on the forward strand.
TAGTGTGCACTGCACCAATTAGGTGCCCTGAATATACCCATCCCCTCCTCCTCCTCCTTTACACCTGCCTGACATCCACTTTTAATAATTAAGAGACTTCACCTATCCTCTGTTGTTCTTTGATCCCATTATTCCCATTGTTTTCAGAAAGCCAAGTTCTGTGACAGTCACTTCTTCCATTATAGGGATACAATTGAGTTACTTAAAAACGGTTCAATTCTTTAAGATTGACTTTTAAGCTTTCATTACGCAGGATGAGAGCATCCTTTATTACAGGGCTAAGTTTGTATCTTTACTAAGACAATATCCTCCTGAATAACCTATGCTCATCCTGGAAATTACAAGATCTTTCTTTCTGGCTCACAGAAGAATGGACTATATTCCTAGCCCAAACTATTCTCAGCCCTGTGTAAATCTTGGGACTTATTTACTCATTTTCTTTTTGTTGCTTCTTTACCTCTGGATGTTTCCTCACACACATACGTTTCATTGATTATTATTCAGCTAAAGGAATGTGAGGGACCCTTTGCAGGTTTACAGTGCTTTCTCTCCTACTGTGCATCTCTTGCCTCTCTGCTTCTATGCCCTGTGAACATTTGCTGCATTGGCCTCCCTTGTCTCCCAGCTCAGTCTTCTCAATTAAGAAGGACTCCATCTGGATTCCCCACACCTTTGCTGCATCCTGGAGACTCTTTCCAGGCAAGTCAAAGAAATACAAGTTTGTTATATTTCTTGTTATGTTGTTTGTTTGTTTCTCCTCTCTCAGGGATAACAGTCCTGCCTGCTTGATGTTTAATGCACCAAAACTATGGTTTTATATATTTTACCTACTTTTAAAAAAATTGTCTGAAAGGATGAATTGCATAGGCTTGTCATCTTGGCCAGAAACAGAAATCAGCACCTTCATTCTTGACTACTTTCTTCTTGTTCTCCTATGTGGGCCAGACATGACTGTGGGAGTTATTATCATGAATGAGCTCTCTGGTTTGAATGAAAAGGATATGATTAGGCTAGCAACGTGACAGCACTTTACTGACAAAGGCAGAATGGGGGAATTTACAAATGGAAGCAGAGATGCATCAATAATCAGAATGTTTTGCCCACAGGGATTTCTTTGTCAGTGACTATTCGATCACTCTTTCTGTAAGAATCAAATATATTTGATGCCTCCAAGAATATTGTTTGATCAATATAAAGAAAACAAAACCAAACCTTAAAGATCTGTTGGTCAAAAATCTGATGAGTTGCCATAACAGAATTTTATATCTTCTTATGCAGTGTCCATACCTATATATACCAGAGTCCATTTATTAAAGAAAAATCTAGGTTCCTTGAGGAATGACTTTGTATCACTGCTAAAAGTTAATTCACTAAATCTTCTTCCAAGACTTCTTAAAGAAATCTGCAGTCATTTACTAGAAAAAAAATAATATGAAAAAAAATGAAGTAGCCAAACTATTCGGAGATAACTAAACCTTGATTCTGAATTGACATTAATTTCTGGGGACACAAAATGCTGGTCTAGTCCATAACTCAAATTGGGGGTTTTTGTTTGTGAGGTGATATGTAGTCTAATCTCTACTCACAATGGGCCTGGGTGTTCTACTGACTAAAATTTTGGCAATTTCCCAGGTTTATAGAATATAAATATAGAAGAAGTGTAATAGATAGTTTTGGAAAATAGCAGAATTTCTACACAGATCTCAAATCCCTATGGTAAAGGCACTATAAAAAGAAATCACAAATCGCACAGAATTTCATCTCCAAACAAAAGCAACAACCCAACCTGCCGGGAATTCCAGAAAGTAGTGTCCACCACACCCCCACCATTGAGGACTTGAAAAAGGCTTGGCTATGGAGCCTTACCACATCTTTACTTAACATACCTGTGTGTATTTGCAGAAATTGGAAGGATCTTGCAGCATGACTTTGACTTTGGATTGTTGTAAACTTCATCAGGTGATAACTCCAAATGAAGCTTCTGTTTTTAATGTAATTTCTTTGTAGGAGCAAATCAACACACACCATTGGACTTGCTATGCTGCTATGGATCTGAATTATGTTTTCTTCGCTACAATTTTAAAAGGCCATTCTACTAAGTGAAGTATCACAAAAATGGAAAAACAAGCATCACATGTACTCACCATCAATTGGTATTTACTGATCAACACTTATGTGCACATATGGTAGTAACATTTGCTGAGTGTTGGACAGGTAGGAGGGATGAGAAGGGAGGAGGAGACAGATATATTCACAACTAATGGGTGCAGTGTGCACCGTCTGGGGGATGGACAGGCTTGAAGCTCTGACTTGGGTGGGGCAAAGGTAATATATGTAATATAAACATTTGTACCCCCGTAATATGCTGAAAATAAAAGGCCATAAGAAGCATTTTTCTTTTCACTTCATATGGCCAATAATACACTCTCACATAATGGCATTTCACATGATATGAAGCTAATCCACCACATGGATGGCATAACACAAAGTGGTTCTGATGACTAGAAATTAGTAAATAGTGTATAAAGACATGTGAACTAGAGATTTGGTAATAGAGATACAAAATGCCTGCTATCACAGTGATCTGTCTAAGGGCCTAATGGTCTGGAACATGTCAAGATAACCTTTTCATGGTAAAATAAAAGTTAGTGCACTTCACACCACTACCACAGAAAACGAGGCACAACACTTGATAGAATTTTAAGAAGTTTTTATTATTTATTATTATATATTATTGTATGTTATTTTTATTTATTTTGGCTGCTACATATAAATCAGTTCATGGTGCTACTACCATCTGTCCATTAAGTCACCCAATAAGCTGCAATTACTGAGAAATACCAGAAAAAAAGGAAATTTTATAACAAATCTATGGTGCAAGTCTCATTTTCACTCGGAACTTATACTTCAGCAGATCTAATGATAATCAAAGAATATGCGAAGAATGGAATTTTGTATGGACTCACTTATAAGCACAAAAAAGGAGAATCATTTCAAACCTATAGGATTTTATAGCAAACCTATGTACTCTTATGCAAATAACTACTCTTATGCAAATAACTCTTCTGACTTTCTACCGGGCCTTGGTAGAGAATTGATAGTTCATCACGGAACATTAGCTGCTCAAATAACATGAGATTTCAATCACAAGCCAGCAAATCTGTGAAGGTATGCAGGCATCGCAATGAGTTATTATCAAATAAATTGTATATAAGAGACTGGAGTGGGGTCATGTAAGTTCAGTAGTAGTTCATGCTCCTTCGACACTGACCATTTTGTCATTGCTTACTCAATTGGTACTTAAGGTCTCATAGAGAATTTTTTACAAACCGCTGATTAAGAAAGACAAAAAATATTTTTATTTGCAGATGGTTCCACATCATATCCTGGCACTATTCCAAAAAGACATCTGTAGTATTACAACTCAATAAGAGGTAGTACTAAAGTATTGTAATGAAGCAAATTCTTCCCAGTGGCAGTACCTTGAGTGATATTTTTGATTTTCCTCTTTGGACAGGGAAATGGTCAGGATTATGGATATATGTTGATTTATGATGAGTTTCTTTTTTTTTGGTATTTTTTTCACCTTTTTTTAATTTCAGCATATTACGGGGGTACAAATGTTTAGGTTGTGTATATTTCCCTTGCCCCACCTGAGTCAGAGCTTCAAGCATCTCCATCACCCAAACGGTGCGCACCGCGCTCATTTGGTGTGAAATACCCATCCTCTCCTCCCCCTTCCACCTGCCGGACACCCAATGAATGTTATTACTATCTGTGCACTTAAGTGTTGATCAGTTAATACCATTTGATGGTGAGTACATGTGGTACTTGTTTCTAATAGATTGACTGAGCAATTAGGGATCTGGAAGGAATAGGATTGGAAGATTGATAATACAGAGTTACCATGTGAATAGATCTCTCAAAATGGACACAATGTAAATACATTTAAAATCCAAGTGAAATCTTAGCAAATCCACTATATAGGAGGTTCTCAATAATCAAGTGAACAAAATGACATGTTTTAGGGGTCACTGCCAGCCTCTTTCTCCAGAAACACTGGTCTTTGCTGTATTTACTCAATAGCCTATAAATAAAGTGGTCATTTTGACAGATATAGAACTTATACACAGACTAAACTACGTGGATTTTCTCTTACCAAAGATCATTTGGCTACTACAGCCAAGTGCCTAATTGTACAACAGCAGAGCTTAAGCCTGAGCCTTCAATATGGTGGAATCTGCCAAATATTTAGCAATAAATTCATTACAATGAACCCTTTCCATCATAGAGCAGGCAAAGATTCAATCCCACTGGGATAAACAACTATTCTGGATATAGATTTGCCTTTCTTGCCCATAATAATTCTGCCAACATCAATACCTGTACACTCACAGAATGCCTTATCCACAAGCATGGTATTTTACACTGAATTGTTTTAAATCAAGAAGCTCTTTTTACAGCAAAGACAGTTCAACAATGGGCTCATGTCTGTGGAATTATTTAGTTTTACCACGTATACCACCATCTAGGAGCCAAATTTAAAGCTGGTTTCTCTCAACTGCTTTACCGAAGACTTAGTTATGGATCATTATATGAATACATTGAATTGTCCTTCTCTCTTTCTTTTTTTCTCTTATTCTATATAAGATTTTTTGGAACTTAGTGTTTAGTTAGTATTTGTTATTTACTACTAAATATAATTCAGTATTTAGACATCAAAGTATTCAATGGGGCTATGGAAAAGAAATTAATATAGTCACTGTTGAAAAAGATGACTTTTGAGACTGTGTCTCTTTTTCTTGGGGACAGGATGAGAATTTTTTCACTTTTATAGAAATACAGAATTGGGATGTTGTATGAAAGTCCAAAGGTGTATAGGAATGTGTGAATGCATGCTGACAAGTCAACAAAGTTGGACTATTCTTTCTTTAATAAATAATAATGAAAACTTAGTTAATAAGTTAATTATTAATTTATTGTCTTTCAGCTCAAAACCCATGTTGTTTTGTCTTATTTTTGTATTTATGGAACTGGGGCTATGAAAAATGCATTTCTTCTTTGTTAGCTGGCTTGATGTTACTAACTGAAGCTATCAAGGGACATTGCATACCTGGAGGAAGATTGAGGAACTCTTACTTTCCTCAAGTTTGTATTGTTTTCAGTGTGGTAGCAAGGTCATTGGCATCCATTGGGTCCTCAAAGCTTTCACCACAGTGGTGGCAATTATTGTGGTTCTCATAGTGATGTCCTCTGTATAGTTTTATTATAATTACAATGACAATGGGCCTCTCAGTTCAACAGTGGGCACACTACAGCAATGTATTTCGTCACTGTAAGGCAGTATATTCTTGTGGCAGCCAAAACTTCAAAAGTAGTTTGAATCTCAGCCTTTCAGGATCCTTCTATAAAGTGCTATATTTATTCCTCATTTACTTATTCTTTAGCTCTAAGTATAGAAGTCACTTTCTGAAATTGTTTCCTCTGTCAAGTGATATCCTATGCATTTTAGTAGTTAAGAGACTTTTACACAGCTAACAATTCTTTATATTAAATTTTCTTCTTCAATTTACTGATGTGATGTCTGTTTTCTTACTAGACCCCTGACTGATACAGGTTGTAACTGGGTAATATTTATGTTTTAAAGTATCTTAGGACTACTTACCAGTATTTCTGGATCTCAGTTTTGTAAGTACATGGTTGTATTTCAGGAATGGGGTAAGATATAGAATAAAGGAGAGAGTTATCATATATTTCTTATTGTCACACATATACAAAGATATCACCTGCGTCCACAAGACTATAAAAAACAAAGAATGTAAATCTTTAATGGAGAATATAAGTCATAAATAAGAGAGAAAGGGGAATAATGGGGTAATACCTAATGAAGAATAATTAAATCCAACTAGCTGAATATGAATCTTTACATAGATTTCTCATATCTTTATTAAAACTTACAAATGCAGACATTTTTTCTTTTTTCTTCTTTGCTTTTCAAAGGAGGCCTAATTTTAATCATTCTGAAAGTCAGTCATCAGTGGAGTCTTTTAAACAAATACACTTGCAAGTTCCATTGCAGGCCTACTGGATCAAGTGTCTTCAAGGGCAGTGCCTTGGAATTGGCATTTTTTTTAATTTCAGTCTATTATGAGGGTACAAATGTTTAGTTTACATGTATTGCCTTTGCACATTTTTTTTCAAAGGTGCCTTTCTACATAATCATAAGTGCTTTTGGCCACACTTTAAAAAGTGTGGTTTTTTTAAAGAGCTCTCAAACATAAAGAAATGTACTTATGCAAGTTTTCTTATTTGTTACCTAAACTAAAAATACTAGCGGATGATACTTTTTACTGGACATCAGTGAACTACATGGAAAATGAAGCATTCCTGCAATATGATAGCGGAATACGTACAGAGGTTTAACGCTCCTGGAATTTTAAGAGACAATCAGTTTCTCTTCTTTCACATACACCAGCTCCCACACCATTACACAAAAATGAAAATTCAGGATTTAGAAATTAAAAAGGTACTATAAGTACCTCCACAATCTAGATTCCTTTTGACACCGATTCTCAAGTGTTTAAAATACTTTCAATGTTAATGGACAAGGAGCTATAGTTTATAGCAATTATAGTAAGTGGTATTTCATGAATATGTTTCATTTTTCAAAAATAGTGCAAGAGATGATTCTCATCATTGTGAATAAAGCTTATGATTATGATACATAATAAAAATCAGAACATGAGTCTTCTGATGATACTAATAAAATATTCATATTCATATTCAGTTCCAATAACTGAATATGAAATTGAGGACACCTAAACACCTAGAAAAAGAAAGCAAGAAATATATAGAAATGCTAAAAGTGGTTCAAACACCCACTAAATTATATGGATATCAATTTTAAAATTTTAAGAGGAAACAACTGTGGGCTATAAAATTATACTCATGGAAATATTTTATGCTTTAAGTCTTACCAATATGATTTAATGGGAAAGGTCAGACACATCATTACTCTATACATATTTAATTCAATGGGGTATTCAATAACTTATTGACTCTTCCCCAAAAAACTGCTTTCAAATACAGGTTATAATTCTCTGCGTATCAACAAAGTAAGGAGCTATACATATCAGAACTCCATTAGAGGATAGGTCTTCAATTAAAGTAAAAAGTATTTGTCTTCCTTGCTGCTCCATTAAGCTTAGCTATGCAAATGCTATCGAATGAAACTAGAGTCCTTAGACTCCTCAAGCAGTCCTCTCTGTTACTATTGATTCTCTAAAAGTGCAATATAGTTTCTTTGGAAATGTCAAGAAAGTGTGCTGAAATAACACATATATATGTTATTTATGTATTTATAAATATATATTTATATATAAAATGATACATAAAAAAGTGGTTATCTGGTTGTTGAACAAACCTGGAAAAACACCTCCTTAAATTCCTTCAACATAACAAATATATATTATCTCTTATTTGTTGATCCCTATTCTTGTTGCTGTATATGAGACAAAGTCTGCTTTTTGTTGAGCCCTATTCTAGGCATCAAGAAGTTGATGACTTGATCCTGCCTTCAAAGACTTGTTAGAGAAAGTCATAATAAATACTAGGAATATAAGAAAAAAAATATCAACTTAATTAAGAAATCCTCAGAGAGAAAATAAGAGTTTTTTTTTTTTTTCCTAAAACATTGTCCACGTACTATGAGCAAAACAAAAAGTGGGAAAAATTCATGTTAAAAATATATAGTACATTTGGAGTAAATGGGTTATATAATCAAGATACAAGCTCTAGAATCACAGGAGGAAAGTAGATATACAATTCAGGTCTTAAAGAACCTTTGTAGTCCGGGCGCGGTGGCTCACGCCTGTAATCCTAACACTCTGGGAATCCTCGCTGAAGGTCAGGAATTCGAGACCAGCCTGAGCAAGAGTGAGACTCCGTCTCTACTAAAAATAGAAAAGAAATTATCTGGACAATTAAAAATATATATATCGATATATATATAAAAAAAAAATTAGCCGGGCATGGCGGCGCATGCCTGTAGTCCCAACTACTCGGGAGTCCCAGCTACTCTGGAGGCTGAGGCAGGAGGCTTGCTTGAGCCCAGGAGTTTGAGGTTGCTGTGAGCTAGGCTGATGCCACGGCACTCTAGCCAGGACAACAGAGCCAGACTGTGCCTCAAAAAAAAAAAAAAAAAAGAAAAGAACCTTTGTAGATGAGGTTAAAATATGTGTAAGTATAATGTTAATAGCATGCAAATTTGAAAGTAGAAAATTATTTCTTTAATTTGAAAGCTGAAAATTATTTGTTTAACATGAAAAATAAGGAAGAAAAAAATTTATTCTGAAGGAACAGTAGGGGTATTATACAAATAACATGGAATTTTAGGAGAGAGGCTACTGGGAAACTGCTTTTAAGAACAGTTCAATATGGTTGAATGTAAGGGCAGCAGCAGCAGATAGAATATCATGCAGTGCGTTAAATCTAGACTATTCCATACGTGAATATCATATTTAGATGTTTAGACATTCTATAGGCAGAGGAGTATAATTTTTATATATTTTTCATGGGATTAATAAAGATTTCTGTTTAGGAAGGACATGCTGGGAACAATGAGAAATAGGAGACAAACTTTGTGTTTCTTATACATACATTTCTTTTAACAAATATAACAAAGCAGTGTTTTCCAAGGCGGAAAACAGTTAGATGAGATTTTAAAACATTTCATGAGAAGGATGAAAGTGAGAAGTCTTTTTGTCAAATATGATGTCAAAAATATGAAAGAAAAAAGCTAAGAAATTATGTCATTGTCAAGTAAGTTTGGAAAATATTGAATTACACAGTGTTAAGCAGGATTTTTTAGTGTAAGACATAAAAGGAAAATATTTTAAACTCAAAAATATTACTAATCTCCAGGAGTAGACTATACTGTATATCATTCCTAAAATTTTGAGGTTATGTAGCCCTTTTCCAAGAAGCATTCAAGACATATTATTTAGAATAACTGTATTTAAGCAAATAATTTATATTACCTGAAAATTGCACAGAAGTGCTTAAAACAAAGTGAGATGAGTGCAGTGAGAGAAAAAATGAATTAAATCTGAATGTCAAGTGGTACATTTGCTTTACTTTATATCCTAGTACTATTTTGGTGATGTTACAAGTGGTTTTCTTAATTCTTAAATATCTCATAATTTCCCTTTCTCCTCAATAACTTTTAATTAATTTTTACACAAAGTTTAATGATGCTTGTAGAGGATGTTAGAATATATGAAAAAAATCATTCATAACACTCTGAATATAATTAATTTAAAAAACATTGATATCATTGCACCTTCTCAATATGGCAGAGTAGTTTAAAAATAATTTGTTTAAATACATCTGAGAGCTTTTCAAGTAACAGAATTAGGGGAGCCAAGATTCCAGTGAGAGAAGAACTTAGAAATGTTAGCCACTTTTTCTCTAGAGTATTTGCAACTTCTGGGCACAGAACAAGTATCTGTTCATTTATGATTTTTCTGGGCATGGAACTGCTACTGTGGAATAGAGGAAAAAGAACAGCTTTGGTTAATTTCATGGGACAAGGGAACTGAGCCTGACATGCTGGCAGATTTTCCCTCAAGATATTTTCCAACTTTTGAAGCAGTATGGTGTGAGAAGAAAATAAAAATAAAGCAAACGGCCTCCGGAAAGCAGATTAGGTCTTTGGGAGATTCATTGCACTGCAAAAAACCAAGATTATAATTCAGGACACACTAGAATTAGGAGCACTGTGAAAATGGCAGTTACACCCTATGATTGGAACAAAAAAAGTTTGATAGAACTTTAACAAAACTGCAAACCCATCTAACCAAAATTTCCAATTAGTCTCTAATGCATTTGTCTAGCCAAAGAGATGCTAAACTTTCAAGTGAAGAGTATTACAATTATAAATATAAAAAGTCCAGCATATAAGTAAAAATAAATAATCATGCTTAGTACAAACTAAGGGGCCAAAACAAAAGAGAGAAAACCCATAACTGAAAAAAAAGACACCTTAAAATAATTATGATTTCCATGTTCAATAAAAGAGAACAAAAAAGAAAATAAATGAAATAATATATAACTTTACCACAAAATAAAAATCTATTTATGAAGTCAAATTAATATTTTATAACCAAAAAAAGTAAAGTGAAAAATTAAATAAATAAACTTAACAATGAAAGATTTGATACTGGACAGATCAATAGAAATTCAAATCAATAAAAAAACATCTGAACTAAAACACTGAAAAAAACCCAATAGGTATAGTGAAAATGTCTAATGTGTGTAGTTGGAATCCCAAAAGGAGAAGAGAAGGGGACTAGTACAGAAACAATATTGAAAAGGATAATGGAAGAGAATATACTGTAACTTATTTTTCAAAGTTGACCCACAAATTCAAAAAGCTCCTCATAATAAAAGATGTAAGCCAATAAAATATTTGAATAACGTACTAAAAATACTGAAAAAAATTTATCCTTACCCCAACTGAAATATTAATATGTATTCAATGAAATCTCAGTTATAAGAGTATGTTTTTGTAGAAATAAATAAGCTGTTTTAAAATCTGTATAGAAATGCAAACGATTTGGAAATAGCCAAGCCAAACTGGAAAGAAAAAAATGCTTTGGAAGATTTACTCTAAAACATCTCCATGTTTCAAGATACGGTAATAAAGATACTATGGTACTGGCACAAGTGAAGAGAAATATAGAATGGAACAAAACAGAAGTCCAGAAGCAGATCCACCTATAATTTGGTAGCTTTATTTATTACAAAAACCCAGATATAATTCAATAGAAAAAGAATATTCTTTTCAGTACATGAACTGGAACACCTGGCCAGGTTTTGCTAAGGCCTGGACACTACTGGCAAAACTTCATTGAATCTAAAAGCTAGATTGGCTTTCCCCACCTGAACTTAGGGTGAATGGACAATATTCAAAGCATCTGTCAATTTCCCGGGAAGCATCCAGTTCTGCCTTTACTTGGTTTCTTTCCAGGGTCATGGTCTTGAACATGGAAAACTTGAGCTCGCCTAACTAAAACTTGGAAACAAGAGAGGGAAAACTCTGTATTGCTAAAGAAAGGAAAGTTTCATATTACAATTTTGAAACTTCCCATCCTACCCAAATCTCTAGCAGATTTTCTTGTATTCATCCATTTCCAATCCATGGCCTGATTCACTCAGGCCTGAAAAACTCTGACAGAGCTTGCTGTAGCTTGACCTCTTCTAGCCAAACTCTCCTAGACCTTCATTCTACATTCTACAGTCAACTGGGCCCTTTTAAAAGAATAAAAAAGAAAATCAGAGTTGGAGAGATATATTGAATAAAATATCTGGCAAAGGAATATTGACATATGTATTCATATATACATCCCTATATATACATATACATATATAATACATATAAGAATAGAGGAATATATTTACCTACATAAGCATACTCCTACAAATACATATTTCTCCATATGTTCATATTCCTATACATACATACATACCCCCAAAATCAATTAGAAAAATGCACATAACCATATAGAAAAAAGATCAAAATATAATAATTAGTACTTTACAAAAGAAGATACATATTCAAATGGCCAATGCAGATATAAAAGTGTATTCAACTTTATTAGTCATTTGAGATATTAATTTAATAATGTTAATAATCATAGAAATTATTATTATTCATTTCAGGATATTATGGAGGTATGAATGTTTAAGTTACATATATTGCCTTTGCTCCACCAGAGTCAGAGCTTCAAGCGTATCCATCCCCCAGATGGTTTTGCACGGCACCCATTAGGTGTGTATATACCCATCTCCTCCTCTCCCCTCCCACCTGTTTGATACCCAATGAATGTTACTACTATATATGCACATAAGTATTGATCAGTTAATACCAATTTGATCATGAGTACATGTGGTGCTTGTTTTTCCATTCTACTAAGTATCTACTAAGTAAAGTAGAAATGGGCTGCAGAGAAATTAATATTAATATCATAATGTGATATCACTATCCATCCACCAGAATAACTAAAATTAAAAAAAAAAACTCTTGATACCATGTATTAGTGAGGCTGTGAAGCAATGTGGATTTATGCACAGGTTTTGGTCATGTAATTTGTTACAATTACTTTGGAAAACTGGCAATCTCTACTAGACTTGATTAGATGCACATCTTTTGACCAGATTATCTACTCCCAATAAATGTATATTTGTATGCACACCAATGGATATAGGCAAGAATGTTTATAGGAATATGAATTATTTTAGGCAAACACTTGAAACCACCCTAAGGCCAGTAAGATGGATAAATAATATCGTGGCATATTTAAGTCTTTGGAATTCTATAAATTAACAAGAAGGTATAAACTATAGCTGGTGCTACTCTATGGATGAATCTCACAATAAAATGTAGAATGAAAAAGATTAGACAGAAAGAGTAATTTCTACGAGATTTGATTTATATTAATATAAAGTTCGAAAACAAGTAAAACACAGAGCAGTTTCAGAAGGTAGGTCAAGTGTTGAGAAGGTTGGAGGCAGCATGAGAAGAGCCTTCTGGTGTTTGTCATATTCTATTTCTTGATCTAGATCATAGCTACGGAGAGGTATTCGCTTTGTAAAAATTCACTGAGGTGTAAATTTGTTTAATGATTTGTGTACTTTTCTATACATATAGCTATAGTTTGATTTTAAAAAGTTTATTGGCAAAATAGTTGACCCTAGCCTCATAAAATGAGCTTGGTGGCTTTTGCTCTATTTTTTGGAACTGCTTGTATAGCACTGGATTGGAGTTAGCTTTCCTTGATCGTTGATCAAATTTAGCTGTAAAGCAATCTGGTGCTGAGGTTTTGGGTAAAAACATGCCCTTGATACCATTTTAATTTCTTCCAATCTTTTACTATTTCTATTAATAGACACAAAATAGTCTACTGCATTTCTCTTTTTTCTTAAACAATTAGTAGTAGCAAAACCACATTAGAATTCTGTTCTCTTGCATCTGTCCTAGCCTTCTGAGCATTTCCCCTGTTCTCTCATATATATAGTCACAGACACGGAAAGAAGAAAAAAACTGACAGATTTAGCAAACCTACTCTTACATGGAATTATAGTTCAAGGCACAATGGTATTTTTCTCCTAAAAGAATTACGATGATATTCCATAAATTCTCTCAAATTATTGCTATGTTTGCCATTAAATCTCTAAGAAACCTCTGGATATCATTTGCAATAAAACAAAAAAAATACAGTAACATGAATATCACATTAATTTAAAGTTTACAGGTAGTATAAAACAAAAATATATGATCTTCACTTAGAGCATTTTTTCTTTTCTTTTTTTCTTTAAACAAACTCACTTATCTATTTCATTGGGTCAGAATTCACTCTACTCACCTGTAAAAATCTTTTGTAAAATCAATATCAACTATAGTTTAGAAACGGGGCTGCACTTAATGACAGTGAGGGAATGCACAGGGAGGGGGGAAGAGGAAAACAAAGAACACAAAAGAGAGACAGAAACAGAAAAGGAGTAAGTCCCTGTTATGCAATTCATAAGAAACTCTACATTTATTAAGAGATATGTCAGTAATAGTCAGTGGCTCATTCTTTTCAAAGAATTTGGTGAAAGAAAATTTTTTTAAAGTTTAAAAGCAAAAATTCCAGAACAACAAATGCTGGCGAGGATGTGGAGAGACAGGAACACTCTTACACTGCTGGTGGGACAGCAAATTAGTGCAACCTTTGTGGAAAGAATTCGGAGGTACCGCAAAGAGCTAAAAATAGAAATACCATTCCATCCAGCAATAGCATCATTAGGCATCTACCCAAAAGAGCAAAAGACATTCTGTAATAAAGTCATTTGCACACAAATGTTTATGGCGGCACAATTCACCATTGCAAGGATGTGGAAACAACCCAAATGCCCACCAATTCATCAGTGGATTATTAAAATTTAGTATATGTATACAATGGAATATTACTTAAGAAACGACAGTGATCTAGCACCTCTTATGTTTTCCTGGATTGAATTTGAGCCCATTATCCAAAGTGAGGTATCACAAGATTGGAAGAACTGGCTCCACTTGTACTCGCCATCGAATTGGTACCAACTGATGAACACTAGGGAGCTCACATGGCAGTAATACTCTCCAGGGATTAGGAGGATGGCGGGGTAAACTCGCAACTAAAGAACACAGTGAGCACTGTAGAGGGGAAGGGCACGCCTCTAACCCTCGCTTGGGTGAGACAAAGACATAAAATGTAACCATAATGTTTGTACCTTTATAATACTCTGAAATAAAAAAAAAATAAAAGCATTAATGAAATTTCTGATCTACAAATGAAACCAATGACTTTCCAGACAAAAGAACAAGAAATTAAATTATTTTAAGTTCATTAAATTTGACAGCATAGGTAAATTTCAAGGAAATTAAGATACTGTCTTACACATCATCACTATTAAAGTTTAACATATTCTGAGTGGGTTAAATGAGCAATATATAATCTCTGTTTTTAATCTGTTTGAAATATATTATCTGTAGTGGAAAGTTCAAATCGAAAAAGCTCAAAATCTATGAATTTGTGTTTTATGTGTCATGCGGGGTGTGTGTGTGTGTGTGTGTGTGTGTGTGTATGTTTTTCATTTTTCAAAAGAAGTGAAATTGCCTTTGTTTTCGTGTTCACTGTGCTGTTGCACTTTCGTCTTTCTGAGAAAAAATATCCTACTGATATACAGGACAAAAGCTTCAAATAAATGGAATGGTCATTCTCTAGGCTATTTCAATAGTAAAATTTAACTGTGTGAGTGATCAAAAGTGAATTGGCCTATTAAATTTGTTTTCTTACTATAAAATCTTTCACTCCAAATTGAAGTATTTGCCACTATTTCCCACACAGTGATACAGTCTTCTCTAAGTAATTCTATTTTCTTCCATGTGCAGAATCGTGAACTTTATTTTGGTCACATGGCCTTACGTTTTAGTAAAAATAAGCCAGCTCATTGATGTTCTTAAAAAATGCATATGGTAATCCTTTACCTGTTATGAAAAACACCATTCTCTTCTGTGAACTGCATTTAACTGAATATAGTTTTACGAATTTATTTTAAAATTTCTGTTTAAATAAGAGACGTATTTACAAATGCTATCAAGGAACTCAAATATTTGCTATGCCTACAAAGGCATCTATTCCATTACAATTCCATTACACCTCTATTCCATTATACATATATTCCATTACACTTTTGATGACCATTTTATGCTTATAAATCTTAATGTTAATTTTAACTTAAATATAGAAAGTATATTTTTCATTTTTAAAAAATACTGAGGATAATGATTGTTCACTTAAAACACAGCTATGCTTTACACTAAAGCATATACACATTACAGCAAATTTGGAGTTATATATTTTGTATCCACCCTAGATAGGTAAGACAGTCTGTATGCTATGTGGCAAATACCAGTAATATTTGGTTAGTTTATTTATAATGATGTGAAATTATTTTTCAATATAATGGAAAGAGCATTTTAATCAATATTTGAGCTTCATCAACGTTTGATGAAAACAATTAAATCCCATACAAAAGAAGGGTTATAAATAGTCTTTGTTAAATTAAGGTCTGTGATGGGGAAGCATCACTGGGTATGTTTTAATCAATGAGTATGTTTTAATCAATAATTATGCTGGATCCTACAATTAATAAAGGAGAAATTAAATCATATTTGAACTCATTTTCATTAGAATCAGAAAGGTTTGGATCACTGACCCAGCTCTTCTAACTGGGCATGTGGTATCAGGGATATTAACATACATGTCACAGTTTCCTCACCTAAAAAAATGAGCATAATTATGGATTTTAAATCATAGGTTTGTGTGAAGTTTAATTATGATTACATATGTAAAATGCTTGGCATGGTCTTAGCACATTGCAGTTATACAATGAATGTTAGCTATGACTATAAATGGTTCCTATTATTTTTTAAAAATAAAATATTTGACACAGATTTTATTAAAAACTACTCTATAGTAACATATTAGAGGTGAATATGCTAATTGAGAATTATTGAAAATTCAGAGATAGAAGCTGACTTGTATATTACCTTTGCTTTAAATTCCATAAATGTTAATTGAAAATGTTATTATTTATTATAAGATCTAATAAATTATAAAAGAAATAAGAAAGAATCCTTAGCTGCAAACAGAAGATTTTTTTGCAATAGCAACAAAAAGAACAATTATGAGATATAAATCTAAGATAACATTTGAAAGCTCCAAGCATAAAAATATGATACCTTTGAGAAAAATTAAAAGAACTTCAATAAAAGGAAATATATGCTTTATTCTGGAATTAGAAGACTTAATAATGTACAGATGTCAATTCTCTCTAAATGGATCTCCCAGCAACTTTCCATAATAAATACTACATGATGATATGATTTAAAATTTAGATAGTAACATGTCAACCACAGCTAAGAAAATTTTTCTCTTTTTTAGGATAATACTTGAATATATTAAAGTACATAAATTTTAGGGTTATAGCTCAATTTTTACACTTTTATATACTTATGTAATTATCAAAATTTATGTTATTTCTACTCTCAAAATGTTCTCTTTCATACATTACTGGTGGAAGAGCCCTTCCTAGTCAATTCCCCTCAGAAACATGAGCACTATTCTTATTTCTATCACTGTAGAGAGTTTCATATAAATGGAATCAGACAATATATTCTTTTTGTCTCACATTTTTGTGGTCAAAATTATGTCTGTGAAATTCATTCAGGCTGGTTTTTGAACCAGAGGTTTGTTCTTTTGCATTGTTAATTATATTCTTTTGAATATACCATCATTTTTTATATATTTTACTATTGATGGACTCTGGATTGCTTCACATTTTTTGTTATATAAATAGTGCTCTTACAAACATTATCTTACATTTGTTTTCTTGGTCATAAACACTAATTTCCATTGAACATATACCCAGAATGGAAATGGTGGGTTACAGGCTATAAATATTATCAACTTTAGTATATATTGAGAAAAAGTTTTCCCAATTAGTTGTTCCAATTTACAGTGGTACAAGCAATATATGTGAGTTTCAGTTGGTCTACAATTCTTGGTGTGGTCAGTTTTCATTTTAACTATTCTAGTGGATGTGTGGTGGTATTTGTGGGTGCATGTGTGTGTGTGTGTGTGTGTGTGTGTGTTTGATTTGCACTCCCTGACAACTAATGATGTTGCATTCCTCATAATATGATTTTGGGCTATTTGTGAGCTGCCTGTTTAATTTTTCAAGTTTAATGTATAAATTTTTTTTAAGTTCATACTATATTCATTTTCTTTGCTTGTCTATCCTAAGGTCTTAGATACATTTCTGATGTTCTCATCTAGAAGCTTTTAAAAAATATTAACTTTCCTTTTATGTCCATGATCTATTTGAAATTATTTTTTATTTGGTGTGAGATAGTTGTCATGTTTACCTTTTTCCTTGTGACTGTATGATTGACACCAGACTTCTAAATGTAAGACCATTATTTCAACCACTGAATTGTATTGACATTTTCATCATAAGTTATGTGCCTTTACATGTATTGGTTTATTTCTGAACACTCTATTCTGTCTTATTGTTTATCTATTTTTATAATACAATACTGCAAGAAACTCTAAAAGAAGATAAGATAAACTAATAAGATAAAAAAATTATTAAAGCTACAGTAATTGAGAGAGAAACTGATATGCTATATGTTATATTTCTTGAATCGGATAAGGATCACATGGTTTTCAATTTGTTAATTTATTAAATGCTACATTTATATTTTATGTACTTTTCTATGTGTTATAGTTACAATAAAAGCAAAGTAGAAAAACAAATAGAGAAACGCTGTAATTGAGTTGAGTCAAACAAGTAACCAGATGCTTAAAATACAATAGAATGAGTTTTCCAATGCATATGCAGTAAAAAAGCATTCATAGGCAAACTAAATACTGGGAAGATCCCAAAACAATTATTTGATGTTTTACGGTTATTCATTTTAAATTTCATACCATTTTATCATGAAGCAATGACCACCAAGGACAGTGTGTAAGGCCGATGAAACCTTCAGGCTGTGAATCACTGCTGTGGCCTTTTACACTCTCTGTGAGCTTTTTAAAGGATGGTGTAGAACTTGCCTAAAAATACCAAGGCAGTTACAGCCACATTGGTAATATTCAAATCTTAAAAATTTTTAGAAATTCATAAGCATCATTTAAGAGCAATATTTTTTTTCATTTTTTGTACATTTTATGAGTAAAAATTTTAAATTTAAACTCATAAATTGTTGATAGTAATAGGCCATATTACAATATTATCTCTAAAAGAGTCACCACTATTTGAACAAAATATTGTGCAAAAACAAAGGAAAGGCCAACAAATTTATCATGAAAAGATCTGGAAGGAATTCACAGAGGAAGTAAGATTTGAGCTAGATTGAAAAGTAAGTATGACATTGCCTGGGAAGACATGAGAAAAACAAGAGAACATTAGGAGTAAAGTATTGAACCATGAAAGAGTGGTAAGCTCAGTGTGGCTGGCACAAGGAATGGGTGGAACATTGGTAGAAAATGTTATTTGTCTGATGGGTCAGGATGAGACTGGGAAAAGCTTCATCCGTACATGAACACTTCATGTCCTTCATTTATTCTGAAATAGCACGAATGTTTGTCCCAATCTTCAGTTTTCTAATCAGTAAGCCATTGCTAAGCACATGGTATGTATCAGGAAACAGAGTGAATATTTTCATGTCTTTGTATGGTCAAAGATTTCTGAGCAAAAATTACTGTCAACATGGATCAAAAGATAAATGAATGGCAGACAAGCCTTGAAAGTGAAAGAAAGTGAAATATTTCAGGCAAATTTACACGTTTATCTTCCCTGGAGTCATTTGCTCACATTTCAAAGGATAAACTATTACTCATCATCATCATCACCATCATCATCATCATCATCTTAGGTCCATTTGCTTTCCTTGCAAAGTGCTATAACAGCCTAAAGATCTTCCTCCTCTCTTCTAAGAAATGATGTGAGAACATTAGAGTGCACAGGTTTTTGTCCCTCTCTCAGCAGAAGAGGAAGACAGTTAGTTATACACCATTCCTATGAGAGCTCTGAGATTCACAATTTCAGGGTTTCTCTCCATAGTATGCTCTGCCTGTACATGAATGGTGACATATGCTCTGATGTCACCTGATGGAGAAATGGACCAGGGAAAACCAATGCTAACACATTTTATAAGTAATTGGTCTTTCTCTGATTCAGAAACCTTGTGATTGCTGTTGAGATAAAATAAATAAGTATAGATACTAAAAACTTATTATGTGCCAGGAAGAGTTCTAATTCGATGTTTAATATATTTAGGAAAATAAACTTTCAACTTACCCCAGCTTCCCATGATAAGTATTTTTTACTAAAGCTTATGCCCCCAGAACATGTTCAAAAGGGACCAGAACAGGATCAAGTGTAATACACAGGCTATCTCATTTATTTCCTGTAGGAATTTACAAGCCCTAACTTACAGATGAGGATATAGAAATTGAAACACGTTAAAAACACTTGTCAAATAGTCAAGTTGGAATAACACACCAGGTATCTCTGATTATAGTTCTCTCTACATCACCATTTTCTTCAAATAGATTTAAACGAAGGAAGGAATGGAAATGGTTTATGTTTGGGTGCATTGTGTGAGATAAAGTACACACTTAGAAAAAATAGATAATTGAAGAAATAAAATAGCATTTTCTCAGACACATTAATTCAAACTTCCTTTTTCTTCTCCAAATCACTCAAGTTTTACTCTATTTCTAAACAAGCCAATTGCGTGTGTGAAAACAGCTGCTCCATACCTATCTGGTAAACAAAGTGCCTTATGTAGCAATAAATTGAGCTCAGTAACAATCATCATCATCTTCATTATCATCATCCGTATCATTATTACAGCTTACGATATACCAGGCAGGTATTAGTCTATTTAATCCCATGATTAACTTTTAAGGTAATGACCTATTTTTCCTTGTTTTACAAATGAAGAAATTGAGGCATGGAGAATTTAAATGACTTCCCAAGGTCACAGAGCTAGTAAATGACAGAAATATGATTCCGCTACAAATAGTTTGGCTCTAGATTCCATGCTCATAAGCTCTGTGGGCTATTGTCTCTCCACAAGGTGTATATTCTTTCAAATGCTCTTATTTTCTGTGAGCTGTATTGATGCTTTGGGAATGTAATTTATTTATGATATCTCTTATTATACATGTATTATCTATTAAATAATTAATCATCTCTAGGTTGAATATTTTACTTTAAATGGCCAATGAATGCTGAAGTCAAACTGGCTACTGTACCAAAACTATGTCCCAAGAGTGCCTTGTATAATTTCTATTAGAAATGAAAGCAAGCAAATTTCCTCAAGAAGTCATGCCGATGGCATGGCAGGTGCACTTTCTATAATCATGGTCCATGAAATAAACATCTGACTGACTCATTTTTGTTCTGCAGTCCCAGCTGTGCAAAGAAGTGACAATTTACACAAAGATTTAAAATGAAAAGTTGTCCTCTCCAATCGGCCCCACTTCAAAATTCCCAGCTCTGTAAAGAGAGTATTTTAGATACATTCATCGGTGCAGATGTTTAAAATGAAGGCCATAAGCTCTACATTCTGTTCTTAAAGAGCTCAAAATTTGTTCAAGAAGGAAATAAGTTAAATATTTTGGTCAAAATATAAAATATTAAGCATCTACTTAACTGTCCACTTTTGGAAACTGAGAGAAAAGTTGTGGATGCTGAATATAAGTCATAAAAGAGACTATATCATATAACAGATATGTTATACCTACCTCTAAGATTTTTGGATATTGGAGTAGGGTTAACAAAAATTATCCCAGAGCAGAAAAGATACAGCACAGTCTCAACAATTATACATGACACCATTTCACTATCCCAGGTATTTTTTTTGTTCCAACTAAAAAGATTATACTGTTGTAGATCTATTTCTGGACTAATCCAAATCCATTGATCTATTTATCTATTCTTTTCACCAATATTACATTGTCTTGATTATTGTTGCTTTATAGGAAAGCTAAAAGTTGGGTAGTGTCAGTCCTCCAACTTTGTTCTTTTTCAATATCGTCTTGGCTATTCTGAGTCTTTTGCCTCTCCTTATAAACTTTAGACTCATTTTTCTGATAACCACAAAATAACTTGCTAGGGTTTTGATTGAGATTGTATTATGCCTATTGATCATATTGGGAAAAACTGACATCTTGACAATATTGAGTCTTCCTATCCATGAACATGAAATATTTCTCCATATATTTAGCTCTTCTTTGATTTCGTTCATCAGAATTTGTACTTTTGTTTATGTAGACTTTGTATATATTACAAAATATTTATACCTAAAAATTTTTTGGTGCTAATGTAAATGGTATTGTGTTTTTAATTTCAAATTCCAAGTGTTTATGGCTGATATATACAAAACAACTATCTTTTTTATATTAACCTAGCATTTTACAACTTTGCTATAATTGTTCATTAGTTCCAGGAGGTTTTTCTTAGTCAACTCTTTAAAATTTTCTTTATAGAAAATCATTTGATTTGAAAATAAAAACGGAGTTATTTTCTCTTTCCTAATTTGCATAACTCTTAATTCCTTGTGTTATTTTTTTGGCATAAGCTAGAATTTCCAGTGTGTTATTGAGAAGGAGTGGTGAAAGGGCACATTCTGACTTTTTTCTGATGTTAGCAGGAAAGCATCTACTTTCTCACTATTAAGTATGGTGTTAGCTGTAGGATTCTTGTAGATATTGTTTATCAAGTTGAGGAAGGCTCCTTCTATTCCTGGTTTGCTTAAAGGTTTTATCATGAGTGGGTATTTAATTTTTTAAAATGCTTTTTCTGTATGTACTGATTTAATCATTTGATTATTCTTCTTTAAACTGTTGATGAGCTGGATTATATTAATTGATTTTTGAATGTTGAACCAGCCTTGCATACTTAGAATAAATCCTACTTGGCCATGGTTTATAATTCTTTTTATGCATTGTTGAATTTGATTTGATAATTTTTGGAGGATTTTTGCATCTACGTTCATGAGAGATATTGATCTGTAGTTGTGGTATTTTTTAAAATTTTGTTCTCTTTTTCTTGTTTTGGTAAGGTTGGTGTTCATAATAACTTATAAAATATCCTCACTGCTTCTATCTTCTGGAAGAGATTGTAAAAAAAATTGGTATATCTTAAGTGCTTGGTAGAATTCACCAGTATCCATCTGAGGTTAACCATTGTTTTTGTTCTCTATTTGGATAGCTCCTTTTTCCACAGGGTAAAATCCTATTTCAAATCATGGGTATGCAGTACTGCTCTAAGGAGCTCACTATTAAGCAATTTCAATGTAAATTACTTCTCTGAGTCGCAAAAAATATTTAGAAAGTGTATAAGTATTATCTTTATTAACTGGGAAAACTTTGAAATCTGCTGATAGAAGGCAAGTGTTACATAAGAAAGCATTTTATACATTTTTTAGGAAACCAAAAGGACAGGACATACAAAGTTATCTACTTCCTTCAGATAATTCTGGCATCTAAATGAAAGATTTTTAGCAATGTAGTATACTATTCAATTAAAAAATATAATCTTCCATATAATCATAAATTTCTTAATTACAAAAGATTACTTCATTGCTTGGGACCACTAATGATGTTGTTTGACTGTTTTATTGTATAAAATTCAAATTCAAGTCCCAGCTCCAAGCTAACTGTTATAATCCTAAAATTCTTAGTGAATATTGACCACATATCCTACATTTCCTTATAATCTATATCTGCCATTCATACTCTCTGGGAGAGAGCAATGAGAGTTGTGTAGGCATTTTATTCAAAATATGTAAACCTGAGGAAATTGCAATATTCACAGTAAAAATAAATATTTTACCAAAAATTCAGAAAAATGTGGTGCTTATCATATAATATCATCATATATATGTGATGTGTATAAATACATGTATATAAAATGTTTATGTGTATACTTATTTGTCTATATGTGCATATATGTATATAAATAGATGATAAAAACTCATTTTATCAATAATTTTCTCTCCTTTCAACTAAAATAATTGTGCCTTATGAAAGTAGATATAACCAGAACACCAGTTATCCTTGGATGTTATAGACAGCCCATCTGTTCCTAAATCTGTAATGAACTTTGCATGAGTCAAATGGGATTGATGAAAACATGCCTAGCTAGTTTCCAGAGCTCAGAATAGGTCAGTATCGCCAAGTAGAATCAATGGATGGCACAATTACCTAACGACCTTGAGTTCTTACTACAGCCAATGATTTTTTACACGGGCATTCAACTATTTTCCGGGTGATTGAAGCTAGCCTCCATGTTTGATTAAACAAATTTAGCTTTAGCAAACTGAAATTAATACTGTAAATAATTCAGAAAGCTGAAATTTCTTCAAATTTGTTTGTCATTATATCTCATGAGCTACATGGGAATCTGTTTCAAGAGTATTTTCTGACTTTGATTCTAAAGACCTCACGAAAGGGCCCACTGAGCAAGACTTATCCACCACAGTGAAATGTAAAAATGAACACAAAAAAAGTATTGATTTTCTGCTCTTTATAGGAAACAGTCATGATGATTAAGATAGAATGACAGGCTTGAGTGGGGAAAAAGTTCTCTTTATTTCTGCAAAGATAATTTGCACTTTATTCTGGAAATGAATTTAAATGAAGGTTTTTTTTTAATATAATGAATATTTTCAAAATGTATCTATTTCCCAAACCATGTTTTTAAAAATTTTTAAAAAAATATGATAACAGAGATTTTACCTACTTTTTTCTAATTCATAAAACAGGCGGTTTCATTATATGTGAAAAGTCTAACATTTAAAAAACACAAAAAATTACAAATGCACATTTTTTATTTTATAGCACTGTATTTTATAGCACTGTATTTTATTTTATAGTACTATAATACTTGACTAAGAGTCAAGAGATTGCTATTCTAATTTCAGCCTTCTCAATACCTTGTTTTGTGGGTTTGGCCAACTCACTTAACTTCTCCTGGCATCTGTACAATGAAGGAATTCAACTCAACCTTATGAGTTTTCATGTCAGCTTTATTATTTTATGCAATATTTCCCAGTTTATTAGTTCTGCAAGCTATTCCACTCAAAATGAGGGTTTTATGATTAAACTCATTTGGAAATTTTTACACTTCATTCGTTTAATGTAGATTTACATAATACTGTGTTGTATGATCTAAGAATGCCTTGGAGACTCAGTTGACATGTCTTGTCAGGGAAATAGTTTTCATAAAGCAATTGTGAAGATACGTGTTTAAAACAGCAATTGTAAAATATCATACAGACGAAATGTACTTAATATTCTGAGATTCTTATTAGCCTGGGCAGTCAACCAAGACTTTCTTGAGGAAGTGATAATTAAAATAAGATTAAATGGATGTGTAGTGTTTATTACCAAGAGCAAGAACAAAAAATATTTCTAGTGAATGAAGAACAAGAGCAAATGCCCAGTGACAGAAAGGAGAATAACACTGTCAGACAAAGTTAAAGAGGACCTATTTGGCAGACACAAAGAAAGTACTTTAGACTGTGGCAGCGTTAAGAACTGGGCTTTCAAAGCCTATGAGCCAATAAAAGATTATGCTTTTGGTGAAGAAGGAAAGTCATTCAACAGATGTTTAGAACAGGCATGAAATGGTTCTGTTCTTGTGTTAACAGAGTCCTAAATGCAAGAAAAGATTGGAGCAAAACTATAGATGTCCTGAATAAGCCAGCATGAAGATTATTAGAATGATCAAGGTCAAAATGTTCTGAGGTTGGCCCAGGCTATTAGTGATGAAGATGAAATGGATTTAAGAGATAGAATAAATACAGAGGAAAGCAAAGA
>CAUYSK010042924.1:0-10356 GCA_963575035.1 Avahi laniger
GCTGCGGATGGGAAATGGCAGCCTGGTAACAGGAAGAGAGAAACCATCGTCCTGGGAGTGGCAGGCACCCAGGCCTGACCTGCATGAAACTGCAGGCGAACCCAACCCTTTGTGTCTGCTCAGAGAGCTGCCGTGGACCACACACCACCTGACGCCAGAGGCTTGCATCAAAAAGGCCTCAGCAGAAGCAGGAATGGAACACGAATTCACAGCCTTAGGCTGAACAGCTCTTGCAGAAATCCTTCCCCACGATGCCAATGAAGATTCCCGAGGTGACGATATCATTTCAACCACATCAGTCTCTTCTGTTTTCTCATTTATCTTGCAACTTTCCTGAAGCCTTGCTCTCTTGGTCCCTGTCTTGTGTTTCCTTGAATATGACTGTAATCTGGCCTCCTTTGATGTTTCAGGAATATTACATTTCTGTTCAGGATAAGCATGCTGCTGAAGCCTCAGAAAAACTTCTATTTTCTTGCCATTAGTACTTAAATTGAGTTGCTGGCACCAGTTCTGCAAAGTGTCCTGACACACATTATTAATGGGAGGCAAAATGATTGGCAAGGGAAGAATTGGTATTCTACATCTAGCTTTTGGGGGGGCTTTGAATTGTTCATTTGTGGGAGGTAGATGAACTTCATTGTGTTTCCCGGCTTGCAGAAAGAAAACTGTTACTTAAAAGGATATAAATTCAGTATTAAGTGTGGGCGCATGGTGGGCCCAAATGGCTCCCTGGTCTTTCCTGAGTCCTTAAGGCTTCCGTTATTAAAATTTCTTTATTCCTTAACTCATCATGGAGTAGACAAAATGATATAAATTATGGAAAAATATTGGTGTGGTGACTGTTCTAAAATTGTTAGAAAGGTTTATAACCAATGTTTGGTTTATCAAGTCCCTAATCCTGGGAAGATAATTAAAACTTCAGCTGGTACATTTCTGCTACTTGATGGGCCATTTGAACATTTTTTTAAGGTGGTGTCTCCCTATGTTGCTAGTAGGTCTCGAACTCCTGAGCTCAAGGGATCCTTCTGCCTCAGCCTCCTGAGTGGCTGGGACTACAGGTGTGCACCACTACACCTGGCCCCCATTTGAGCATTTACAGATTATTTTCATTCAATATGATATTGATATTCAATATGATATTGATATTCATTCAATATGTTCTTCTAATGGTCTGTATTCTCTGGTTGAAACTTACCATGCAGAAAGGCCAATACAGTAACAATAGCTAAAAGTTTATTCAAACTTTTATGTAGCATTCCTGGAGAAATGTCGAGTGATAGAGGTACTCATTTTACTGGAGAAATTATAAAGCAATTAAATAAGGTGTTGAGAATATAGTAGTGTTACCAATGTCCCCCCCCCATCACCTTCAGTCTTCTGAAAAGATTGAAAGGACAATTGGATCTTAAAACTGAAATTGGCAAAAGTAAGTGAATAGATTGTATTGCTTTACCTGAAGGCATTACTATTGACTTTGGTGGCAATCAGATCCATCCCTAGTTGAAAACATAAGTTGACCCCTTATGAAATAGTCACTGGAAGGTCTATGCCCCTAATTATAGAACCCCATGTATCTCCCACTCTTCTAAACTCTCAGATGACTGAATGATGCAAAGCTTTAATGCATTGTGCCAAAGTGTATTTTCAGTAGCTAAAGAAAGCTTTTCATGATCCACTCTTGAGGATAATCAAACTCTTCATGATGCAGAGCCTGGACATTGAGTATTCTGGAAACAACATCACAGAAAGACTGCCCTTGAACACCATTGGAAGGAACCATACCAAATTCTTCTCACCGCCCACACTGCAACAAAACTTTGAGGCTTTGAAAAGATACAGAGTTGCCATATGACCTAGCAATTCCCCTTCTTGAGTATATACTTAAGAGAAATGAAAATACATTCACACAAAAACTTGTACATGAATGTTCATAGTAGCTTTATTCATTATGGCCGAAAAGTGGAAACAACCCCAATGTCCATCAGCTAATGAAAGGATAAACATAATATATTCATACAATGGAATCTTATTCAGCCATAAAAAGGAATGAAATACTGATGCATACTACAACATGGATGAACCTTGAAAATATTATGCTAATAAATCCATTTACAGTAGTACATGAAATATCCAGAATAACCAAATCCATAGAGACAAAAATTAGATTAACAGCTATCAAGAGACAGAAGAGGGAAACTGGGACTAACTGCTAACAGTATGCAATTTCTTTTTGGGATGATTAATGATGATCGTTGCACAACACAGGGAATTTACTAAAAACCACTGAACTACACACTTTAAAATGGTGAATTTTATGTAATGTGAATTACATCTCAATATGACAAAAAAAACTTTTTTGTTTTATTATTAGTGAAACAGGGTTAAGAGTGCCTTCCTATTTCTTAACTCAGAGAAATGTTGGAAGAAAAATGAAGGAATGGAAGTGAGGCAACTGACTTGTCAGTGAAAATGCAATGGAAGGTTATTTTCCTGAAAAGCATTTGGGCATGTATTCACCATAAGTGATAACTGTAATATGTTTCCAATTTTGCATTTATAAAATTTCTCCTCACCTTTATCTTTAATGGTGCTTCTCATCCTCGTCCGTAATTTCTGGTTAAAACCCTAAGTTACTTGAAATCCTTCTAAGTTTTGCTTTCTAGAGTTTGCGAATAACTGTAGGGTATTTCCCTAAGGCAGACTACTTTACAACATTTCCAAATGTTCTCAACCTTTAAAACAAAGATGTGAAGTAATGGGGATTTGTAAAATAAAAACAGCCACTAGAGGGCACCGTACCCTCCAAATTGCAGTAAAGATTTCTGTGAAGAAAAACTTTTTATCTTAAAGCTTACGCTTCATACAGTGAAGCCCAGAGTGCTGTTTATGCACCTGATCAAATCATTCATCAGCTGGGTGGCCTTAGGAAAGTCTTCCACTCTTTCTGGTTTCAGCTTTCACATCTACAAAATGGGGGTGGAGGACGGCATTCAGCTACATGATTTTCAAGCTCCTTTCAGCATTAAAATTCCTATTCTGCGCTGGCTTAACACCAGGACAAAATCCAGGAAAATGGTAAGAATTGTATCTGCTTTATTTTAATCACCTTCTCTAGCTCACCAAAACTGGTTCATCTTCTCGTCCTCCCTACTTCTATTTATTTATCTATTTGTTTAAAAGCGGGTCTCCCTATGTTGCCTAGGCTGGACTCAAATTCCTGAGCTCAAGAGATTCTCCCACCTCAGTCTCTGGAACTGCAGTAATGAGCCACCATGCTGGCTCTCTTAGTTCTATTTTCCCAGCTAATTAGCTTACAGTCACTTCTGAACTTTCCCTCCTAACATCCTTTATCAACAACTTATAATAACATGACACATGAACACTCTTAGAGCGCTTTCCAAGTTTTACCAATCACTGTCGCTTTTGATTGTCACACAGATCAGGTTTGTAGGTATTAATTATCTCCAGTGATCCTAGTGAAGAAACTAAAGCCTGGAAGAGTTCAGTGACTTATTCAGTGACAGTCCACAGCAGTAACACAGCTATTCAGTTATAGGACCAGGTCTTCCAACTCCAAAGCCTCAGCTCTTCATAACAATATTCCCTATCAGTGGAAGACGAAGTTTTGTGGGGGCCTGAAGTATGCACATTTGTGCTGGCTGTGTTCGTTTTCTATCACTGCTATCACCAAATTACCACAAATTTCATGGCTTATCACAACACTAATTTATCGTATAGTCCTGTAGTCAGCAGTCCCACATAGGCCTCACTAGGCTAAAATTAAGGTGTCAAGAGGTCTTCCTTTCTGGAGGCTC
This sequence comes from Avahi laniger, assembly GCA_963575035.1. NCBI lineage: Eukaryota > Metazoa > Chordata > Mammalia > Primates > Indriidae > Avahi > Avahi laniger. Next base: position 3,816 of record CAUYSK010042924.1, read on the forward strand.
CCAGGACAGAATCTGTTTCCTTGCCATTTCTACTTCATATAATATTTTCAAGGTTCCTCCATGTTGTAGCATTTATTAGTACTTCATTTCTTTCTATGGCTGAATAACATATTTGTTTATCCATGCATCTCTTGATGGACATTTGGATTGTTTCCAACTTTTGGCTGTTGTGAATAGTGCTAAGAACATTCCCATACAAGTATTTGTTTGAATATCTGTGTTCTTTCGGATACCTAGTAGTAGAATTGCTGCGTTATATGCCAATTCTGTAATTTTTTGAGGAACCCCCAAACTGTTTTCCACAGCAGCTGCACCATTTTATATCCTCATCAGCAATGTATGAGGTTTCAAATTTTTCCACATTCTTACCAATACTTGTTTTTTTCCTTTTAAAAGAATTGTTTTGTAGCCATATTAGTGGGTAGGAAGTAGCATCTCATTGTGGCTTTGATTTGCATTTCTCTAATAACTAATGATTCTGAGCATCTTTTCATGCACTTATTGGCTATTCATAAATGTTCTTTGGGAAAATGTCCATTCAAGTCCTTTTGCCAATTTTTTAAATTGAATTGTCTTTTTGTTATGAGTTCTTTATATATTCTGCATATTAGACCCTTCTTAGGTACATGATTTGCAAATATTTTGTCCCATTCTGTAGTTTGTCTTTTCAGGGTGTTGACTGTGTCTTTTGATGAACAAAAGCTTTTAATCTTGATGCAGCTCAATTTATCCATTTTTTTCTTTTGTTGCTCCTCTTGATGTTCTAAGAATTCATTGTCAATTCTGAGATTATAAAGATTTATCCCTATGTTGAGAGTTTTATAGTTTAGCTCTTTTCTTTGTTTTTGATTCATTATGAGTTAATTATAATGCAACTTTATTATTTTGCATATGGATATCTGGTTGTTCCAATATCATTTGTTGTAATGACATTTCCCATTGAATGGTCTTGGCAGTCTTTTCAACAACCACTTCGCCATAGATATATGAGTTTACTTCAGGACTCTCAATTCTATTCTGTTAGTCTATATGTCTGTACTTATGCCTGTAGCACACTGTTTTGATCACTGTAGGTTTACAGTAGGTTTTGACATTGGAAAGTGTGAGTCCTCCAATTTTGTTTTTCTTTTTCAATACTATTTTGACTAATTGGGGCCCCTTACAATTCCATATGAATTAGAAAACCAGCTTTTCCACTTTTGCAAAAAAGGCCACTGGAATTTTAATAGGGATTGCACTGAATCTGTAGGATCACTCTCAGCAGTATTGCTATTTTAATGATTATCTTCCAACCCATGAATATGAGATGTCTTTCTATTTATTTACAAATTTTTCAATTTTTTTCAGTGTGTAGTTTTGTAGTTTTCAGTGTGTAAGTCCTTCCCCTTTGTGTAGAAAGGAATTTGGCCTTTGTCCCAGCTTCCAGGAAGTGACTCTTACAATTTCCCAAGTGATAGGAGTATCTTTGTAATTCATTGTAGGCCCCTCAGACTACACTTGACAGTTTATACTAAGGAGGTAAATCATGGTGGGCCTCTTGACAATTAATGTAACAAAATGACTACACTGGGGACTGGCAATGCCAGAAAGACTAACATGTAATTAGAAGGGTGGGGCCTTGGGCCACTTGATAACATTCTGACCTTCAGAGAGGGGAGTGGGGCTGGAGAATGAGTTCAACCAAGTGGGCAATGGTTCCATTAATTATGTCTATGTAACAAAGTCTAAAGAAAATCTCGGAATACCAGAGCTCCGGTTAGCTTCCTTGGTTGGCAATACTCTTTGAGCATTGTCACACATCATAGCCTGGAGGAGGTAATGCTATCAGGAATCCATAGAGAAGAGAGGATGACCTGAGGCTTTGCATTTTTCCCTACACTACTCTTTCCTTTGTCACCAGTGTAAAGGTCCTTGCTAACATCACGAAAAGAATTTCAGGAGGTGCATACAACCGGGTGATAGTGGCAAATTTATTGAGTAAAAGCAGACAGGTTTAGGAAAGGTTGTGCAAAGGTGAAAGTGCACTCTCAAAAAGGAGAGAGGGAAGTCTTGAAAGGAGCAACTGACCTGAAACCCAAGTGGTTGCTGTTTTTATTCTTTAAAGTCAAAGAAGGCTGGGCAGTGAGTGTTCATTCTGCCCAACTTTGGTCTTTTGTTTAGTTCCCTTCCTTAATTGATCAGTGTTCCTGTCAGCCATCTTGGTTCTTACCCATAGTTTCCCTGTTTTCCCCTCAAGGAGGGGGTCAAAACCACAATGCTAGTTTATTATAATCATGGTATAATGAGCTCGGGATCCTAATTTGACTTGGAAGTGCATTCTAAAAAGATTTCTCTGTTGCCATTAGAAGATTAATCAAAATCTCAATTGGCTTGTCAGTGCAGTTGTGTAAGGGACCAACTGTTCTTGTTGTAGATAAATGAGAGACTGAGTTCCTCAGCTCCAAAGAGAAAGGCCATTACTCCACCCAGCCAAAAGGAGCCCACTGGGTGACCAGGGCCCTGAGTGGGAATGCCTGGGATGATTTCCCATGGCATGATGTGGCCCAATAGGGAACCCCTCAAAAAAAAATAATTAAAAGAAGGCTCATCCAGGAAACGCATATAAGAACTAATCACTTGGTGTTCTGAGCCCTCTTGGAGGTGGCAGACCTCCCCAAACAGACAAACGGAGACATACGACCGGGTGGGAAAGACTCAGTGGTGAAACACTGTGGAGTTCCACACACGATCAGCACACTCTGATCCACTGCACTAAACCCTATAGTTCAGTTACTTCTTCTAAAGAAAAATGGGAAACAAGTCCCATAAAAAATGAGGAAAAGCAAGGAGAATGATCCCCTTCAGGCACCCAGCTGGTTTTAGGTTTGATAATTATGGCGCCTCTTCTTGCAAGTATTTGTGTAAATGGAAAGATCTTACTAAGGATGATCTAGGTCTGAGGTTTCCAAAATGGGGAACTTTCAATATTCCCAATTTGGTTTTCCTGTGTACTAAACTAGAGAAATTAAGCTCCTGAAACAATGAAAATGAATGGAGGTCATGCTATATAGCTGGCACTTGGAATCATCCAAAAGAGGGAATCATAAACTTGTCTCCCTCCAGGGAGTTAATGAGAAAATATTTGAAACAGCTGGAATTAAAAAACTAGCAGAAGCTACTTCTGAAATCAGGAAGGTGCCAAAAACTGTCTCTCCTTCTGCTCTTCCTAACCCTCTGCTCTCTGAATTCCCTTGTGCAGACAATTTCATTGTTCCTCCTCCTCCTTCCCCTCCTCTTCCCCTTCCTGCTTCCCCCTCCTTCCCCCCTCCTTCCCCTCCTTCCCTCACCTCAAACTACAAAACGATCAGAAATAGTTAGAGGAGAAGAAAAAATAGTAGTTGCTCCTTATAGAATAAAACCCACTGGGAGAGGAGATCTAAACATATTGTATACATCCTGGACCAAATCAGAGTTAAGAGCCCTGGTATCTAGATTCCCCCACCCAACTCAAGACCCCCCTGGGTTTGCCAAAAAATTTCACTTAACATTTAAAACCTATGATCCAGGGTTTTCCAATCTATCTCAGCTAATTGAGTTACTGGTCCCCACAAACAAAGCCAAACGATGGTTTAGAGTAGCATATTAGAAGCAGCCTTTAGAAGATTTTGACAAAATAAATGCAAATGGGGGAGAGAAAAATGCAGGGAGCTTTGCAATCGCCTCTGTGAGAATTTATCACAGATATTCTCCAAAGTTGTAGACTAGGCAAAGGTACAACAATGCAAAATACACCCAAATGAAACCATATCTGATTTTTATATCAGGTTTGAAAAAACATTCAAACAACATTTTAGGGATACCTCTTGAAAACTTTGAGCATGGTAAAAAGTGACACTTTACTAAATTCTGGATTTGTACAAGGCTTAGATGATGAATTAATGACCTTGATAAAGAGAAATAATGTGGCTGGGGCTTCTCTGCCTTACTAGCAACCTAGTCACTGGAGCTGACAGATTGTCACAAATGACCATTAAGAAGCAAAAGGAAACAGACTCTAAGATTGTGAGTTTACAACTAAAGTAATTTTGTAACCCAGTTGGAAGGTCACAAGGGTTCTGTTCACCACACCCCCCTCACACCCCCCAAACCAAAGAGGATCACAAACCAAAGAGGAAGCAATTTGCTACAATTGCAAAAAGAAAGGACATCTTACAAAGGATTGCAAGAAACTTAAATGAATGCTTGCACAAAGGGGGCTGAAGGCCCCAGAGGAAGGCACCAGAGGAACTGTAAAATCAGAATAGGGATGCTTGGAGGGAATAGAGAGGGTTTTCCCTCAACTTCTAACAAATATCTTAGGGGAAACAGAAATATCCATAAATGGGGAAAATAGCAGAGCTCTCTGGACACTGGTGCTACACTGTCAGTCCTCAACCCTACCTTGATTAAAAAGCCTCTCCCTCAGAGAAAAGCAGTTCAAATGGTAGGAGTTTTGAACTCCCCATTACAGGTTTTAAATCTAATCCCCTCCAATTTCAATTAGGAGAACTTATATGGCAGCATGTTTCCCTTTTTTTTTTTTTTTTTAACCTACATTTGACCAAGGCACAGAACGTTTTCCTTATAGTAGATAGTGCCCCCCTGTGGACGATATTAGAAAAGGCATAAAGGCCTGGGTAAAGGGACTGTGAGAAAGGTGGGAATCTGGCAGTCCTGCAAACAGGACTTGGGATATGATTGTTATCAGCCGGCTGCACACAGCAGGCTTTGGGATGCATGGGAGTATGACTGATGTTGGGTCCCTGCCCTTTTCTTCATAACCTTACGGAGTCACAAGGAATCCTAAGATAAATATGGATATGTTGCATATCACTAACTAGATTTTTTTAGAATAATGTGTTTACTGGCACCAGAGATTTTTATCTATATATTCTTTCCAAACATTCTCTCTGTACGTTCTTTGCTTTGACCTTAAATGCCTTTCTCTGCAATAAATATAGAGGTTTGGAGAGGTAAGAGAGATCTTTGAAATGAAAAGAGTCTCTTCTCCTTCAGTCCAAGAGTGTGGTCTGAAGCATTCTTCGTTGCGCTGTAACACTGGTAGAGATGCTGGACGATTTCTACAATTGGTGACTCCAACGTGATTTGGCTAACTCACGCATGGAGAAGTTTCAATGGAGAATCCAGGTAAGGGATAGTCCCAACTCTATAAGAGGACAGGGCCAGCACATGTAATACTAGAGGGGGATTTTATCATTTAATTGTGAGTTATGGGTCAGGAACTCACTAAAGAACAGAAATTATACTTTAAGAGCTTACAACAATTATTAAAAGCAATTCAGTGTACAGTGGAACCAAGGGCATTACAACAATTATTATTTTCAGTTTGTGAACATTGTCCTTGGTTTCCAGATGTCGGCACTCTCGATCTCAAGCTCTGGGAACAGGCAGGACGAGTTTTAAAGAAATGATTTGAACAGGGTCTTATGACTAATGTTACTATACTAACAACCTGGAGCTTAGTACGTAATGCTCTTTATCCATTATATAGTACAGATCGTAATGATCCAGATTGCCCCCTTTTAGCTAAAGTGGAGGGGGTACCTTATGAAGAAGCAGGGGAGCCTATTGATAAACCTGAGCCTTTAATGTCTTTTGATTCTGATGAGTCAGATGAAAAGGAATTGTCATTTTGACAGCCATTAAAAGAGCAGGATAAAACACAGCCATCTGCCCCTATCCTCCTCCAATTCCTGTGCCATTGTCAGGAGGTACTTATCATGAACCACCTCCATGGACTCCACCGTCACCACAAGTATTTTCAGAAACTAATTCGGGGGCACGACCCTCCTTGATTGAGGGTTGTCTAAAAGAAGAGTTAAAATCAGGAGACCCTGATGCCTTTATGGCTGCATTCCCTGTTGTGGTAAGAAATAATAGGAGACAACATGAAACTCTCCCCTTTACTGTGTTTAAGGAGTTAAAAAAGAATATCTGTGAAAATGGCCCTCAATTTCCATTTACCACTGGTATGGCTGAAGCATTGGGAAACAGTTATGAAATGACTCCTTTTGACTGGAACACATTAGTTTGTGTCTTAGTTTCATCAGCAGAATATACGGTATGGCTTATGGACTATAATGACTTAGCTATTCAATAATCCTTACAAAATTTAGATCATGGAATACCAATTACTGTGGAAATGTTACAATGTAGTGGCGTCTATGCTACAGTTCAAGCTCAGGCTCAGGCTGATGCTAGACTATTTTTTCAGCCTTAGCCGTTCAAACATGGAAACGTATCCCTATTAGTCAAACACACGGATCATTTGTTACTATAAGACATGGCGCTACTGAACCTTATATTGATTTTATCAACATTCAAACAGCGGTAGAAAGACAAGTGCCTAACCAGGATGCCGAAGCTTCTTGTCCTACAATTAGCTTATGAAAATGCTAATAAGGATTGTCCAACAGCATTAGCTCCCATTCATACCTCCTCCTCAGATGTAGGAGCTTTTATTAAGGCTTGTCAACATGTGGGCACTACTACTCATTTAGCT
>CAUYSK010042928.1:0-68994 GCA_963575035.1 Avahi laniger
GCATGCCTGTAGTCCCAGCTACTCGGGAGGCTGAGGCAGGAGGATCGCTTGAGCCCAGGAGTTTGAGGTTGCTGTGAGCTAGGATGATGCCATGGCACTCTAGACCTGGGCAACACAGTGAGACTCTCTCTCAAAAAAAGAAAAAAAGAAAAAAAAATCTGCAAACAGTGGTAGTTTTACTTTTTCATTTCTTGTATGTTTTATCTAATTACATTGGCCTGTACCTTCAATAGAGTGTTAAATAGTTCCAACCTTAGTAGAATCACATCTAGTATTTCTGAATAAGTAAGATGCTAGATTTCAGGCTGAGGTGTATGTATGTGATCATGTAACGTATTTATCAATTTCTATTTTATTTTTATGGCTTTATTTTTAATTTATAAAGCTTTAACTTATTTGAATTGATGTTTTTATAATGAGTGAGGTAGACTTTTTTCTATTTAATTTCTGCTTTTGTCTGTTAACTCCTGTCTGCTTTCATTAGGTTTTGCTTTCTTCTCTTATACTCATTTTTTTAACAATAAAATTCTTAAGGTTACAAATTCCTTAGTATGGCTTTCTCCATATTTCTTAAGTTTCATCTCACTATTGTTATTTTCAAAGTCATCTGCCATTGATTTTTTTCTTTGTTCTGTTTTATTTTCTCTTTGATCCAGTTGTTAGGAGAGTAGGTTTCAAGTTTTAGTAGGGTGTTTTTTGTTTAAAACATTCTTTCCAGCTTGGTAACATTGTGATTGGAGAACATGGCCTATTTTTTGGAGTTTATTGAGGTTTACTTTGAGACCTTATCTATAGTCAGTTTTAATACATGTTTCATGAATGCTTAAAAATAAATTGTCATCATGTAGGATTCAAAGATATCTGTGTATCTAAGAGTCTGACATGAATATTTATTAATATAGTATAGTAATATGTTTATATTACATAATTATGTATTATTAATTCCTCTGATTTTATTTCTGTCACCTTTGTATGTTATAAAGTTCAAGATGATGTATTAAATTCTCTCCTTTCTCTTTTAGTTTTTCTGTGTATTTCTAATAGTTTTTTAATTAAATTTTTGATTTCTTAGTCAGTACATAAAGTTTCATGACTTAGACCTATGTTATGTATTAGGACCTCTTTCAATGTAAAATAACCTTCATTGTCCTATTTAATGTTTTTATTTCAGCCTTGAATTTGTTTTGATTTTGATATTGCCACCCATTTTTTTGATTGGGTGTTCCTTTTCTAGTCTGACTTTTTTTTTTTTTTTTTGAGACAGAGTTTTGTTGCCCTGGCTAGAGTGAGTGCCTTGGTGTCAGCCTAGCTCACAGTAACCTCAAACTCCTGGGCTCAAGCAATCCTTCTTCCTCAGCCTCCCGAGTGGCTGGGACTACAGGCATGCGCCACCATGCCTGGCTAATTTTTTCTCTATATATATATTTCTAGTTGTCCAGATAATTTCTTTCTATTTTTTGGTAGAGATGGGGTCTCACTCTTGCTCAGGCTGGTCTAGGCCTCCTGACCTTGAGCGATCCACCCGCCTCGACCTCTCAGAGTGCTAGGATTACAGGCGTGAGCCACCGCGCCCGGCCTCTAGTCTGACTTTTAATTTTCAACATTTCTGTGTCATCTTGTTCTAGATGTGTCTCCTGTACAGACTGTGTTATTTGAATTTTGTTTTATCACCCAAACTGCAAGTTTTTGCATTTTAAGTCAACAGTGTCTTACTCTTTTATGAAATAAATAGGTATGGGGAGATTGTTAACATTAATCTCGTGCGGGACAAGAAGACTGGGAAATCCAAAGGATTCTGTTTCCTCTGCTATGAAGATCAGAGGAGCACAATTCTGGCCGTTGACAATTTTAATGGGATCAAGGTAAGTGTGTTTATTAAGCAGAATTTGGCTCTTTCCATGTGTGGAGTTAGGTTTTGTTTTCTACCTGGTCCCCACAGGCAAAAGGACAGTATTGGTTAGCTTGTGTGTGTTCTGAGGGCTGCAGAGGTGTGGAGACATACTGGCCAGGAAGTAATCCCAGGAAATAATTCTTTTCGCTCATGGCCCTGTCAGGACTTGTTTTTTTACCCTCATCTGTTAGCAAACCATCTCTCCAGGAGCATACGTACCCGGCCTGCTCCCCATCCAGGCCTCTGTTTTTTACCTTTTGTTCCTCACCCTCCACTCATCTCTGGTACACTGGAGAACAAGAGACTAGCAAACGCTGCTCTTCCATATTGCCCTGTGTCAGGGGATTTGGGCTTCGTCATGGCCTCATAATGTAAGACACAGCCGTGTATATGTGTCATATGTCTCCAGTGACCTAGCGTATTGGGCCCTGGGAATCCTCTACTTAAAATCTGATGCCAAATTTTACAAAAGTAACTCATTCCGAACTTTTCTGTCCTCTGTCCCTCTCATCTCCCCCCTTGTGAGGCACTGAGCTGAGAGAAGGAGACAGGGCAAGTCAGGCTTATATATGCTCCACGGGGTTCCTGTACACATTGAGGGAAATGCTACATTTGAAATGAACATGGTCACAGGGTGAGGGATACCTCCTGACCTGGAGAGTTTGTCACTGATTACACCAATATAAAACAGTCAGAGATTATAGAACAGCCAGAGATTATAGAACAGGGTGGAGTAGGTTCTAGGCTTGATTTTTAAGACAGCCAACAGTCAGAAGGAGTCACTGTAAGAGGAAGGTTTTAAAAAATGTTTCAAAATGGGGAATAGGATAGGTGACAGAAACTGCTCAGGCTTCAAGGTAAGAATAAAAATCTGATCTTGTATTGAAACAATAAAAGCCAAATTTTTCAAATTTTGGATAACATTTCCTATGGAATAAGTCTGTATCTTCCTGAAAATATAGTGTTTTTATTTTAAGTGTTTGTTGTTGTTCACTTGGACAGTCGTGAGTCAGCACAAGAATCAGAATGAGCCAGTTCCATTATGATAGGGAGAGCAAGGTGTGAGGGCTTAAGAAAAAAGAAAGTGGTCCTTTCTCAATTCCAGTCTCCCTCCCAATTATTGGTCTGACTTTGCCTCCTCCTAATTACTGTGTTGAGAAAGCAGGGTAGCATGAATCTAGATTTTAAGAATTCCTTCTAGTTGCCCAGCTTTCCCAGGGTATGTTTCACTGTAAACTAATGTTACAGATTTGGGATGATTCATTGTGCATTTAATTCTCACACTTCCCTGATGCTTGTGCTTTGGGGCAGTGCTTCCCTGTCTTTTTTCACTTCATGGCACACCTAGAACACGAGGCTGTTTTTATGGCACCCTGAGGTAAACTAGCGAGGCTGATGGCACAGCTGCCCCAGGGGCTCCAGCTACCTCAGGCCCCCTAAGGGCTGAGAGTATTACTGTCTAGACACACGTGCTGTGACACAGCAGTTGGGCAGGTCTGGTCAGTGATAGAGTTAACAGGAAGGTAATGGATGTGGTTCAAACCATGGTTCTCTGTAGCTTGGGTTCAGGTAGTTTGGTATGAAGGCCGTCTTTCCTGTCTGCGTAGATTAAAGGGCGAACTATCCGAGTGGATCACGTGTCTAACTATCGGGCTCCTAAGGACTCAGAAGAACTAGATGATGTGACCAAAGAGCTCCAAGAGAAGGGCTGTGGGGCTCGTACCCCCTCACCGAGTTTGTCTGAGGGCTCTGAAGATGACAAACCCACAAAAAGACACAAAAAAGGTAAAGTGTTAAGACCCAAGAGAAGATTCTGGGTAGTTTTAGTCTGTGCTCTTGCTAGCGTTCACTGATAGTTGGTGATCAGCTCTTGTGTGCGAAGAGGGAAGGCATGGGGTACCTTATTCTAATTGGGAAAAGGGGAGGTGTCAGTGGAAGGCTAGTGTTACGGGCAAAAGTATGTCCCCCCAAGTTGGTATGTTGAAGTCTTAGCCCCCAGTACCTCAGAATGTGACTGTGTTTGTAGATAATGTCTTTAAAGTGATAATTCAGGATGGGCGCTGCCTTGTACAGCAACTTGACATTTCAAGGATGACAGTCATCCAGGTTGGCTTCTCGGAGGCACTTTTCTGGAAGGCTGAACTATGACTACTTCATGCCACTTCCAAGGATGTTTTCCTTATGTGCACTCTCCACCTCCTAGCATGTGAATATTTTGAACTACAACACCTGTCTTACAGTAATGTAGTCAGAGAAGAATGGCACTTGTATTGAAGGAGTTCTTTATTTTTTCCCTTGTCTTATTGTTTGCCCCCTAACCCCTTTTTTCCTCCAGAAAAAAAGGAAAAAAAGAAAAGAAAGAAAGAAAAGGAGAAGAGTGACCTGGGAGTACAGGCAGAGCAGCCGTCCTCCTCTTCATCACCCAGAAGCAAGGCAATAAAGGAGAAGGCTGACCCTGGCCCTAAGAAGCACAGCAGCAAGAGCTCCAAGAGAGTCGAGAAGCCAGAGTCCAGGGAGGGCCGGAAGCGCTACTCGGGCTCCCCTGAGGCCAGGGCCCCATGCCGTGGAGGACCAGAGGACTTGGAGAGGGAGCCGAAGAAGGAGAAACCCAAACATGAGCACAAGTCCTCAAGCAGGAGGGAGGCAAGAGAAGAAAAGAACAAGGATAGGGACAGAGGGCGAAGCACAGACAGACATTCTAGCCGGAACAACGGGCGTTCTGAAGGGCGTAGTCATAGAAGTAGAAGTAGGAGCCGTGACAAATCCCACAGACATAAAAGGGCCCGGCGCTCCCGGGAGCGGGACTCTTCGAATCCCAGGGACCGCAGGCATCACTGAAGCCTGTTCAGCTGCTCAGTAGATTTGGAAATGAACTGTGTTTTTATAATGCAGTCAGATTCAGTTATATTGTTACTATTTTTGTGTATAAAACCTCTGGGGCTGAATTATTCTAATCCCTTGAATGTTAGAGTTATTGAGAGGGCTATAGTTTCAACAGCCACATAGCCACAATTCATTGTACCTGAGAATATACTTGGTACTTTCCAGAATATGTGTCCTGAATTTTGATTCATATAGACCCTCAGACCCACAGACCCCAATTTTAGATGAAATTGCCAGGAAAGGGAAAATACCAGACAACTCTAGCAGACTAGTCTTCATGCTATTAATAGATGTTGAAGAAGCAGCATCGTGGGACCTTTCCAGTTGGCAGGTAGAACTATACAGTGAGAAGTGTGGTATACTAGGTTTGGACAGCTCGATCTGAATGTGAAAGGATTCTTAAAATCAGCCAGCGCCCTCCCTAACCCCCGTGTTAAATTTTTTTAAATGTCTTTTTCATTTTTCAAATTGTTTTTGGTTGATATGTCTCTTTCCACATTTTTCTCTGCAATTTATTTATTTATTTGTATTGAGGTAAAATTCACATAACGTAAAATTAACCATTTTAAAGGGAGCAATTCACTGGCATTTGGTACATTCACAGTGGTGTGTAACCATCACCTCTATCTAGTTCCAAAACATTTTCCTCATCCCAAAAGGAGACCCTGTACTCTTTAAGCAATAACTTAACTCTCCATCTGGCCCCAGGTTTACCTATTCTGGGAATTTCAAATAAGTGGAATCATACAGTCATGGCCTTTTGTGTCTGGCTTATTTAAGTTAGTATAATTTTTTTTAATTTCAAAGTATTATGGGGGTACAGATGTTTTTGGTTACATGGATCACTTTTGTAATGCTTGAGTCAGGGTTATAAGTGTGCCTGTCACCCAGATAGTGTTCATTGTACCTGTTAGGTAGGTTTTCAGCTTTCTCCTCCTCCCCTTCCACCCCTTTGATTTCCATTGAGTTATCCTTCCTTCTATGCACGTGTGCTCAGCAGTTAGTTCCAATTTAATAGTGAGACATGTGGTGTTTGCTTTTCCATTCTTTAGATACTTTACTTGGGATCATAGTCTCCAGTTCCATCCATATTGTTGCAAAAGGCATTAAGTCATCCTTCTTCATGGCTGAGTAGTATTCCATGGTATACACGTGTCACATTTTGTTAATCTACTCATGAATTGATGGGCATTTGGATTAATTCCATATCTTTGCAATTGTGAATTGTGCTGCCATGAACATTCGAATGCAGGTGTCTTTTTGATAACATGACTTCTTTTCTTTTGGGTGAATACCCATTAGTGGGATTGCTGGATTGAATGGTAGGTCTACTTTTAGTTCTTTGAGGAATCTCCATACTGTTTTCCATGGAGGTTGTACTAATTTGGAGTCCCACCAACAGTGTATAAGTGTTGCTTTCTCTCTACATCCATGCCAGCATCTGTTGTTTTTGGACTTTTTAATAAAAGCCATTCTAACTGGGGTAAGGTGATAGCTCATTGTGGTTTTAATTTGCATTTCCCTCATGGTTAATGACGTTGAGCATGTTTTCATATGTTTATTGGTCTTTTGTCTGTCTTCTTTGAAAAGCTGCTTTCTGTTCATGTTTTTTGCCCACTTTTTAATGGGATTGTTTGAGGATAATGTTTTTGAGATCCATTTACAGTATAGTATGTATCAGTACTGCATTCCTTTTTATAGCTATATAGTATCCCGTTGTGTGGCTATATCATTTTGTTTATCCACTCCTTGGTAGGTGGATATTTGGTTTGTTTCCACTTTTTGGCTAGTCAGCTTCCTTTTTGTGTTCCAGACTTAACAGGCTACCTTCTGGGTTTAGTCCAGTGTTCAAGTAGCCACTCCTTCTGGGAAGAGAGACTTTGTTAGCTCCATTACCTATCTCTGTGGTCTTCTGGGTAGTTCCTTCTCATTTTGAGTCTTAGCTTTCTTTCATCTGCCAGTCTGTTATGAGTTCAGTAGGGACTAGCTCACAGGATCTTTAATACCCCTTAGTAAATTGTTAGACTTGAATTTCTGACCCTGCAAAATGGAGGACCAGAGCTTTCCTAGTGAATACCTAAGTTAGATTTCTCTCTGCATTAGTTTGGGTCCTTGATGAGATGTGCAAGAGATTTTGAGGGAAGATGGGGAAGTGGAGGAGTCTGGAAAAGCTATCAGACTATGATGTATGTCTAACCTTTGGAGAAGGAAGGGAAGGGTGGGTAGGAAGCCTTGTGGTACAGTTCTAAGAATCAGCAAGACCAAGGTGAGTTGAGGCAGAGTCACCTGTCAGAGGAGTCCTGCTAGGTCTCCTTGGTAAGCAGGAGTTCATGCTGTCGGCTTCCATCTCAGCCACTGTGGCTCTCTGCTGATGTGCCCATCGTGTCAGTTCTGGTAGCCAGTGACAAAGGCCCATGTACTTGGCTGGGTCATTTGGTCTGTTTCTTATGTATATGGCAAGGGACCAGATCATGCAATTTTGGGGGCTGGTTAGGCGGCCTGAAATTCACGGGACGACAGCGGACACAGGCAGAAATTTCTTCAAGGACACCTCAGTCTTACTGTTAAAGCTTCCAGCTGATTGGATTTGGCTCACCCACATTTTTGAGGGTAATCATTGCTTAACTGATCATAAATATTAACCACATTTACAAAATATAGTAGTCCCCCCTTATTTACAGGGCATGCGTTCTAAGACCCCCAAAGGATGCTTGAAACCATGGATAGTACTGAACCCTATATATAGTTTTTGCTATACATACATATCTGTGATAGGTTATGAATTAGGCACAGTAAGATTAACAACAATAATAGTAAAATAGAAGAGTTATAACTATCTTGTAGTAAAAGTTACATGAATGTGGCCTCTGTATCAAAATCTTGCTGTATGTAATGTCTGACAGCTGTTGACTGCAGCTAACTGAAACCATGGAAAGGAAACCAAGGATAAAAGGGGACTACTGTGATTCACAGCAACACCTAAACTAGCGTCTGATTGGACAGCTGGGTACTGTGGCCTAAGGCAAATTGATACAACACTCACCATCACAATTCACTGTCTTGTCCGTAGTGGGAGGGCAGTTTCCGAGGTTTCTGCTTGGGTTTCCTCACTGTGACAACTCTTACCCAGCAGGCCAAGGAGCCATGCACAGGTTACTGCCAACTACAAAGTCACCTCCGGTTACACACTTGGGGCTAGGAAATGGCCACTGGGTGGGGGAGCAGGCCCACTGTGAACCCGTTTCAGCCAGTACTTCAGTTATTACTCGGCTTCCATAAGTCCCCAGTCTAACTGGGGCCATGATGATGCATCGGTTCTACTAGGGGCGAGTGGGCCCCCTCTGCAAACTGACAGTATCTGCAGAGCCAGCACCCTCAGGGCTGTCCAGCCAGACGTTCCCATCCTTTGTTTCAGAGTCTTTCCAACCACATGAAGTCGCGTGGCCCTGACTTCAGCAAACAGACCTGCTGCGTAATCAGTATCGACTGTTTAATCTCCCTGGAGTTCTGCAACGTGATCATGTCTTCTCTTTGGCTCAGCTGTGTCTGCTCCTCCACTGCAGGAGGTGAAGTCCTCTTTGTAAGCTCCACGGAAACCCTCTGGCTCTCACAATCCTTAGCCGCTTATTAACTGAGAATTCACCCATGTTAAATGAGAAGTCACCCATTTCTCATTACCCTGCTGTGAGGCCTCAAGACAACTGAACACTCTTCAATTATCCAGCTGTCTCCACTATCTTTGCAGGACTTATTCTGCTCTGATATTTTAAAGGTCTGCGTCAGCACACCTGCAAGGCCGTTCTCCCAGTTTTTCCAGGTCATCTCCACAGAAATCTTTGTGGCTCATCATTGCCTGTTTGGACCACTGCTGGTACCACTTGTGCTAGTCTGGGTTCTCTGAGAGACAGATGCCAAGATGGGATTAGACATATGAGAAACTTATTAGGGAAAACCCCCATAGAGAAAATGAGGAGGGAGCCAGAGGAGTCAGGGAGAGCCCAGATGCACATGTAACCTCTGTGGCTGAGAGAAGGAAGGAAGGATGGGTAGGAAAAGTCTTAGGCTGCGGGATGCAGTTCTCAAATTTATGTTTATTTTACTTTAGTGTAAATTGATAAATTCTAATTGTATTATATATGGGTACAAAATGATGCTATGATTCATGAACAAAATGTGGAATGATTAGATCAAGCTAAATAACACATCCATCACCAGTTGTGCAGTTCTAAGAATGTTTCAGCAGAACAAATGTGTCTGTTGGGAAGGGCAGTTCATCATGGGCCCTGAGCACCCCTACACATTCGTGGTGAGTGCCTTAAACTGCAAGACTTAGTCACCTCCTAATACTGAGCTATTGCTACAGACAGTCACACAGGCAACAAGTAGGGCAAGGTGGCCACAGTGTGACTGCTGTTTAACTGCTCACTTCCCAGGGGAGGGGCATCATTTTGTTTGCTCCTTGCCCAAAAAGTCCTGAGCCCTTGACACAAGTTTCCTCAGCTGCGATGCAGCCCCCTGCATGTGTAGCATCCACCTGAGCCTGTTGCATTGCCTGTGGGACTTGGGGCAAGGGGGGCTGGAGAAACTACATTGATGCTCCTGCTATTTGCTGTGTTGTAATGAACTGTGTTGTTCCAACCCGTGAAGTCTGTCTAGGTTGCACACCTGTGAAGCAATGGCAGGTTTACTCCTTGCCATCCTCTCTGAGGTTGGGGCTTTTCCTTGACAGCATCCCTGACGCAAAGTCACCTTTCAGGGGAGTCCTGTGTCACCTAGAAAGGGCCTACTTTAGTGTCTCTGCCACACCAAGAGGCGCACGTGGGGAATTTGGGTGTGATGAAAATGCAGTGATGGATGGTGGGTTTCAGCCATGTTGGATTTCAGTCACAGCAGTATTGGATTCCACAGCTCAACAGCTGTGGCCGTCATTCAGTTATGCTCCCTGCAGTCCGAGACCGGAGAAGTGCACGTACACCCGGCACTGGGCCCAGCCTGAAACAACCCACTGGCCATTGGTTTTAGTTAGGCTTTGGGGACAGTGAATGTTTATTTTTTCTTTCGTGGGTTCACTTCACAGAAGACATTTGGAATTCACTGGGGAACAAATTCCCAGTGACCTCAAACGTAAACAGCCACATTGAATGAAATGCTCACAAACGATGCTTTTTAGTCTTGGTGTATCAATATTCTTTTGATGTGGCCTACACCTGAGTGTGTCTGTCTCTTTTCTGCTTCCTCTAATCTAGTGGGGCATGTACCTTGTCAGTTCTTGTCTTGGGCAGTTTATGGACTCAGTGAATCCTAAATTGGAAATAATCCTTATCTGGTATAGGCCATTTCTTCTGTAAACATATTTTGAAGCTCTTTGAAGGGAATAACCTGGTCATTGCCTAAATGGTGTTCTCGTGAAGTATAAAGTGCTCTGCGCTGTGCTGTTATCGCCAAAGAATAAAGCCAAACGTTTCCTGGTGTTTTTTATTTTATCTGAAAATGTAAATTAGAAGAAATAATTTCAGGTGTTACTAATTTCACTATGAAAGATTTAACCTAGACTTCTTCCTTTACTAAATAAGTGGCCCCTGTTTTCTGCAGGTGTTACTGGGAATTGCATCATAAAATAGATTATAAGGACAGGCCATATTTTTCAGCAGGAAATAAACAATTACTTCTGTGATAAGCATTTGGTATTCTATAAATTAAGGATGAACCAATAGTATGTCACCGAAGATAACTGGTCCCTAGATGTATCATTAAGAATACTGAAATTATGTGCCAGGCCCTATAAAGGGGCAAAACCATATGATACATGAATTATGTTATTCTGAAATATACACTTGTCACACAGATGTATAGCTGTTGTAATTGTATATTTATAGTGTATATTTAATGTGAAAGCAATATGCTCTCTATAATGAAAATCAGCCAGAATTTGGTTACTTTTTGCCAGCTTAGAATATAGAATACTTTGGGGGTGATTGAAGATGATCTAGCCTCTTTAAATAAGCTGTTCAAAGAAATCCAAATGAATGCTTGCTTTTTTCTCAGGCCTCATGAGAAGCTGAGGCATTTGATGTCATTCCATTCACCTTAGGTTGGGGTTAGGATTTGTTTAAGCAATGTTGGTGATGATTATGATAATGTTTCTTCCAGAGGAAGGCATTTATTAACAAGCAGCTATGAAAATAGCAAAAAGCTTTCCCAATTGTTAATTTAAATCCCGAAGTTTGTTGAATTTTTATTAGTATACCATATGACTGTTAAATGATAAAGTATAGTTTGTGATTGTTATTGGAGTGTATGTCTTTGTGTGCTGTTTTCACTTATAGGTGCATTTATATGTGTTTATATTGTCACTATATTGTCATTTTCAGTGGCTATATAGCATTCTTTCCCGCTAATACACCACACCAGTCTCCCACTTGGATTGATTTAGTTTTTATTATACTTAATAGTACCACTATGAACATTTTTATGCTGAGGGCCTTTAAATTTTTTCCTTTCCTTTAAGGTTTTTTTGGACTACATTCCTCAAAGTGGAGTTACCAGGTCCAAAAGTACAGACAGAACCAAATGTTGTCTTATTGTCAGATTGCTTTTCAGAAAGATCAAATTTGTAGAACGATGATCACTGTAGAGTTCAAGTGTAATTCTTTCCCTACATTCAGGACAACCCTGGATTTGACCATTTGATTACATTTTTCCTTCTCAGAAAGGTATATTGTAATACCTTCAGGTTATCCTAATTTACATTTTCTTTCATTGCAAGTGAGGCTGTTTGTGTATTTTGACTTGTAGTGCTTTAGTCTTTTTAAAAATATTTAAACGGTTCCATCTCCAAGGACAGTAGTTACTAGGTCATGCATGTTTAATGTATTTTGGCCAGCAGGCTTTGAACTGCTGTGATAGGTACCTTTCCTCCCATTCTGGTGCTCACCTTTTCATATTTATTAGACAAAAAGCATTTTGAAAATGAGGCCTGGCTGTTTATTGGAAGCTACAATTGCAAGCGTAGAAACAGATGAAAACAGTGCCACCAGAAAATAGTGGATGTCATATAAACACACGCTGGTATTCTCTATCTCTCTGCTTCTCCTTATTTCCTGCCTTTCTGAGGGAGGATACACAATTAGACTTCTTTCTACAGTCAGATGTTAATATACTTGCTATCCCATAGACCTGCAGTCTCTAAGACTTGGGCCGTGGAGCTGTACGGGTCCGTGCCCTATTAGAAAGCGGACCGCACAGCAGGAGGTGAGCAGTGGGTGAGTGAGTGAAGCTTCATCTATATTTACAGCTGCTCTCCATCCTTCACATCACGGCATAAGCTCCACCTCCTGTCAGATCACTAGTGGCATTAGATCTCACAGGAGCATGAACTCTACTATAAACCATGCATGCAAGGGATCTAAGTTGCATGTTCCTTATGAGAATCTGATGCCTGATGATCTGAGATAGAGCTGAGGTGGTGATGCTAGCTCTGGGGAAGCAGCTACAAATACAGATTATCACTAGCAGAGAGGTTTGACTGCACAATAAATGTAATGCACTTGAATCATACCCAAACCATCCCGCCTAACCCCTGGTCCATGGAAAAATTGTCTTCCATGAAACTGATCCCTGGTACCAAAAAGGTTGGGGACCACTGCCATGGACTATCTTGGATACTTGATCCATCAGTAATAGAGACTGCTTCTAGAAAAGAGAAATAGGTAGCAGCTGGAAGAGGGGAGAGAAAGGAGGAGGGAGAGGCTTAGTTTTCACTGTATCTTTTGTAATTTTGAATTATGTGCTGAGTGTATATTACCTATTAATAAAAATGAATTGACACCCTATGTAGGATCAGTGCTTGTCATTATTGTGGACCTTTAAATAATGGCTTTAAAGCTTATGCTGCTACATGTGATGAACTTCAGTATGTAAGGGCAGGCAGAAATGAATAAGCAGATGAAAGCAGCCAAGTTTGGGTGTAGTTGATATTTGGGGAGTAGAACTGCCTGCCATTCTATTTACTAATTTTCAGTGAACCTGACATTTATGGACTAGGTACACCATAAAGGAAATCTGCTTGCCTAAAAACATTTCTCTGGGGGTTTTGGATAAGGCTGGACCTTCCTCTGACATAGCTTCTTGAAAGCTAGGGCATGAGAATAACTAGTTGAGTGATCATTTTCCTGTATACTGAGTGGATAGAGGGAGGCCAGAGTGGTGTTTCTGTCTATGGAGCTGTTTCTAGCCAAGCACCATGTTTGAGGTCAGTTGATGCGTGCAGGTTCTGATTTGCTCTTTGTGATTACTTGACTTTGGTGTTCTAGATGGGGCCTGTCCTTTCTCCATGAGCTGAGTTTTGGCAATTGCAGTGGAACAGGTACGACTGAGAAGCATGAGCTGCCCACTGGCCACATCGGTAGTTCATGTGTCTTGGAGAGGTCAAGAGGATGCCTGGAGGCTTCAAAGCCCCTCTGAGGAGTCAGATCTCTGAAGTGCCTGCCCTAGATGTTCAGGGATAGACTTTGGAAATGAACTTTCAGGGAACCCCTCAATCTCCCCTGAGTTGGCTTGTGCCCATGGGGCCACATACTACCTGGACCTGCACTGTTCAATAAGGGAGCCATTAGCCACATGTCGCTATCTAAATTGAAATAAAATGAAAAATCCAGCTCCTTAATCACACTAGTGACTCAATAACTGCATGTGGCTTGTGACTACTGTACTGGACTGTGCATATATAGACCAATCCCATTTCCCATAATATTCTATTGGATAGTGCTGAACTGGACTATTCAGGAATAGCAGGATGTATACAGCTGTTTGATCCACGGTGAAAGCCTCTTTCGAGCTTTCCTTGCCCACCAAAACTCTACCTGTCCTTTGAGGGATGGTTCAATTCTAGTTCTTCTGGGAAATTTCTCCTGACTGCTCTAGCTTACAGCAATGACTCCCTTCTTGGAACCCCCTAGAGCACCTGAAATACTTGATGACACGCTGTCTTATTGGTGTCACACTTTTTCTTGTCAGACTTATCTTCCCAGCAAGGCTGTAGGGCCCTCGAGAACAGAGCTTAAATCCCACACTGCCTGGGAGGTGCATCTGTATGTGACCCACAGCCCCTCTTCTCATGCCAGAATGCATTGCAGAAGCATATGTCAACCCCCCTTTTCTCCTGCTGTCTTTTGTACTTTGCTCCTGTTTTCAGTATTTATAAGAATCAGCATGTAGGATAGCATGTCATACTTTAAAGTCCATTTATTTTTGGAGGACGGTCAGCATACTTATTTATGTCAGGTATAGGCACTTCAAATTCTGTCCTGGTTAGGAGGTGAGGGTGGAGAAGATTTGGGAAGATTGGCGTTAGATCTTGAAAACAGCTTTGTCAGAGCTGATGATACCTTCTTCATCATTTTAGACCCCTGTTTGGAAGTACTGGGCTTAGCATCTGTGAACAAACCAAAAGAGATATGGACATTTAGTGGACTTTCCAATTGAAGCTGTCATGCTACGGAATTGAAAATTTAAGCCTCAGAAAGCAACATTTCTAGAATAATTTATGGTCTTCAAGGTGCTTTCCTAAAGAGTATTTGCTTTTCACAATCCTGTGAAAGAGGCAGGAGACAGGACAGTGAGGACAGATACCTTGCCTAAGGTCACATGGGTAGAAAGTGGCCAGGTTGGCACTGGGGCCAGCTCTGCACTCCCTGTACCCTGATGCTTTTTCAGCCAGCTCTGCAGAGCCTGTCTCCCTCATCGTAGCACATGTGTGTCTGAAAAAGCCTAATGAGCTAACTCCGTATGAAAAGGTAAATTCCAACTCAAGTGTGGGCATCCATTTCAGCATGTCCAGGTGAAAGCAGTAGTGCATTTAAAAAGGCCATCGTTTTTCACCCGCTTTGGGTAAATTTTCAGTTGACTGACCTCAAGTGATCTGTTTGTTGTGTGAGCTATAAAGGACTTGTGTGGTCTCCATTTGGACCCATTTTTCTGCACCACTTGTTTTGTGCAGAAGGCTCTTAAAAGCACATCCTAGTTCATGGTAACAAAACGATTATTGTATCTGTAAGGGCAGAAATGAACTTTAATCTATATTGCTGATGCAGCATGACAGGATGTGATATCACATGAAAAGACACAGGGCACTGGGTCATAAAGCACATACTTTCTGATTTCCAGTAAAAGATTATGTTCTCTTATACCTCTTGTGGTTACCTAGTTTTTTATCTTCTCCAGCAATATAACCTTGGGAACCTCAAGAATCTAAGGTTTAAGCTAAGACAGCAGATAGAAAATTTACCCTTGAACAAAAAGGGGAAAAGTTTATCTTTTTCAATTAATAATGCAGCATTGGAATGTGCTTTTTCCTGTCATGAGCCCTCCAGTTAGCACGAGTTTGTCCATTTGTGCATTTCTTCCTCCAAAAGCCCTGATCAGAGCAAAAACAGTTATCTGAATTGAGAACTTCTGCCCCATGAGTTCCTGTATTGTGCAGAATGTAGCGGTTGGGAGGAGGTGTCCCTGTCCACCTAAAGTTACAGAAGAATGTGATTTTACTACTTGGTGGGACACAGAGTTGGAAACCTAGATGGCATCTTTTTACTTGCTACTGAATGCTGCAGGCTGTCATCGCTCAATTCTGGGAGGCAGTGGCAACCAGATGTAGCCCTGGGCTGGTGGGAAGAAGGTGTGTGCTGTGAAAGCCGCAAGCCCTGTGAGGCTTGAGCCCTGGTGCTGCCATTTTCTGGCTGTGTAACCACAGGCTTCTGTTAAATAGGACATGAAGACTTGTGGAGGACTCATGGTACGGTAAGCTGTAATAGTTCACTTCAATGACTCTGTTTCCTTGTCAATAAAATGGAGATAATGCTTCACAGTGTAGATGTGAGAAAAGCACTCAGGAGAATGCCTGGCACATCACTGGCACCTAATAAATGTGACTTCTAGTACCCATCACCCTTCTGCTGTGAGGTTTAAGTCAGAGAACTGCACAATAACCTGCAAATCGCAATCTATATACATAGCACGTAATATTCTTTCAACCCCACACTGGTGGTGGGTGGAGGTGCCGCAAGGCAGGGAGGGTGAATAAAGTCTATATTCAAAATGACATAACTGAGAGCTCTATTATAAAATGATAGATATTTTGTACCTGCAACATCATCATCTGAAGTATGTGCATTTTCAAGAATACTTTCACATTGAAAGAGGGTGGCCAACTGTCAAGACAAAAGTGAAATACTGTGTTAGGCCTCTGCCCTTTGTTGGACAGTGAACACTAGACACACCTAGAAACCTTAGAGGGATGGAGCGCAGCCACTGTGACATCGTACACAGTAATCTCTGTGCTCTGCAGTCTCAAAGAATTATTCTTTGAGGCTTTCGCCGTTCCTAGGCTTGACTTCTCACAATTCTCAGCAATGATGACACTTAGGATCGGCCCCAGACTTGGATGCAGACCTTGGCTGCACCTATAAGATCATTTCAAGGGCTCAGGTGTCCCAGGTCACAGAAAAATGCCAACCATGCCTGCCCCTCCCTCCTGGGGTTGGAAAAATTAAAAAAAAAACATCATGGGTCCTTCTCTGAGAGAAGATAATGACAGTGGATGTCTGATGGGGAAAGGGGGCGGGAGGAATGTCTATTTTGCCACTCCAATCTCCTTTTAAAGAATTCTCAGCAATTGTGGGGTCTGAGGCAAGGAAGTGGCAGGTGAGGCTGCAGGAGTATGAAGGTGGTGGTAAGGGGGAATAATGGCTCAGATGGTGGCTTTCTTCTGTGGACTTTTATCACCTTTGGGAATGTAGAGGCAGAATGGTCTCAGAAGGGCACAGAATAGGCTGGGGCAGGTGGCTGGGCTACCGGGTAGCCACTCCATGGTGGTAGCAGTTAAAAAGGAAGTGGAAAATCAATGATGTAAGGCCTAAATACATGTGATATGAGAGAAGTGTGTTTTGATTGTGTGGAAAGCAGAGCATTAAGAGTTTGACTCTAGCTTTTTCAAGAGCATTTGAGGCGGCTTATAGGTTAAGTCATTTCAAAGTAGGATACTTAAAGGGATAAACTTGGACAGGGCAAATCTAAAGCAATGGTTCTCAACCCTGGCTGCACAGTAGAACCACCTGGAGAAATTTAAACTATACACATGCTTTGGCTTCACTCCAACTGAATAGGACTCCCTGAAGGTGGGACAAGTATTGGCATGTATTGTAAATTCCCCAGGTGGCTCTAGTGTGCAGCCAGGTTGAAAAGCCAGAGGGGCAGATGCTACCAAATCCCAGACATGAGTCTATTAAGTCCGTGGTTCACAGTGTTGGCTGAACATTAAAAAAAAAGAAAAAAATCACTTGGGGAGCTTTTAAAGCCAGCACTGCCTGGGATGCAACCCAGACCAATGGAATCAGAATCCTGGGGGTGTGGGGGAGGCTGGCATCAGTTGTTTGTAAGGTTTTCTGATGGTTTTGATGTGCAGGCACGGTTGAGAAGCTCTGCTCTGTGTAGTAGTTCACAAATCATATTCATGGGGAACTGATGTGGAGACTAAATTTGACTCTGGCAGCTAAAGCATTAGTCCATTCAACAAATGTCTGGTGAGTGCCCACTATACACCATCAGTCACTGTGTTAGGTGCTGGGGATGTGTTGTGAGTGAAACAGACAAAATCCTTGTTTTTCATGAAGCATATATATATTCAAGTAAATATATCATTAACTAGAGGGTGAGGGCAGGAATTTTTGTCTGCTTTGTTTACTGCTGAATCTCTAGTGCCTGGCAGATACCAAGCACCTGATAAACAATTGTTGAATGAATGAATGACTAAATGGTGAATCAAATTCTATAAAGAAAAATAAAGCAGGATTAGGGGAATAGTGAGTGTGTGTGTGTGTATGATTATTTTACATGGGGTGGTCAGGGAAGGCCACATTGAGGTGACTTTTGAGAAAAGACTGAAGGAGATGAGTGAGTGAGCTGCACAGCTATCTGAGGGTAGAGAGTTCCTGGCAGAGGAAGAGTAAAGGCAAAGGCCCTGAGGTGGGAGCATGCTTGGCATGTTAGGGGAGCAGTAATGAGGCCAGTGTGGCAGGAGTAGAGTTACAGAACAGTGATGTGGGGAAGGGAAGTGGTAGGCAGCCCATGTAGGGCCTCGTAGACCAAAGTAAGAACTTTGGAATTAAGGGAAACACAATGGCCTCTCTGTTGTGCTTGACACTGGAGAACATATGCATTCATATATACAGAGACTGCTGTTTTCCTGGAGCTAAATGCCAGCAGGAATTTCTTTGCTACTCAATAAAGCATGCTGAGTACCTTAATGGAGCATATCTTTAAGTATCGTTTTACAAAGAAAAAAAAAAACCCCAGCAAATGAGATCAGCAAAGAAGAGTCCAGACAAACCAGGGAATCAACTTGGCCAAAGGAATGGCTTGGCAGTAGGCTTCCAGACTCAGGAGTCTACCTTTCCTCTTTATAGTCTTACTTGGAAATTGTGGTCTCTGAGTAAAGCTTGAGGTTGTCAAATTGATGTTATTATTGATAAATGTGAAATGACTGGAAATTTGGTGGTGGTGGTGGTGATGGTGGCGTGTGTCTGTACATGCCAGGAGGGGGATTAAAGTGAACCAAGAGGAGAGCAAAAATGACACAAAGCAGAGGATGATCTGTAGCACCAGGCCTCATGGGAGACGTCCTAAGAGGGCCTAGAGAAAGGGGGTTTCCTGGGATCACACCAAGGAGTTGGCCAGTGTTTTGGAAAGCTGCCTATAAAGGGCCAGTCCTCAGGGACATTGGAAAGCAGTTGGAATGAGCACCCTTTCCCTCTAGCAGGGCCCCTTCCTCTCTGAGCACCTGTTTGCTCTCTGCCCCCACCAGGCTTCTCACCTGGTCTGCCTGTGAGTGTCATGTGACTCACTCCCTTTTGGCTTTTCTCCAGAGGCTACAGAAACAGTGCTGATGAGTGGAACTGTGCTAAGGGGATAAGGGGCAATGGTGGCTTACTCTGTGACTTAACGTAAAGGTGAGGGCTTTGAGGAAGGGATTTTCAGGCCCCAGAAGCCAGCCCTGGCTGGGAGATAGTTGGCTGTGGGAAGGTGTGAACACGGGAGTGCCTCTGGTGGCCCTTGGCAGTACACCACACAGGTGGTCCCCCTTATTTTACTTTGTCAATGGGGCCATTTCTGTCAGGGCCCCGCTGCATCACCCTTAGGGGCCAGCGAGAAATACTTACCACAACATTGCTTGCATTCTCTGAATCTGCAAGACTTTCTGTGATCAAACACAATATTGGAAAACAGTTATTTCTCAGACATGTAGATATGACTGGCACAAAAATAACCTCAATGCATTTGTCAAAGAATCATAGAAATGAGGCAAACGGCGAAAGCTGAGAGAGACGAGATCACTAGAATGCTGGGCACAGCTCTTGGCTCTTTACTCAGACCCTGGGAAACATAGAGTGAGATGTGGTAGAAGGAGCACTGTCCAGAACACCAAGACAGGTAGGCTCTGAAACCAGCTGCACATCCTTGCAGAATCACTCACACTCTGTGGGACTCTGGGCCAATCATGTGTACAATGAGAGAGGCTGTGGATGGTTTCTAAGAAGCCTACAACTCTCTGGTCACAGATAGTTTAAAAAAATAGAGCGAATCTTCCAGCTAAAGGAATGGCAGAGAGGAAGGTGCTGGTTGTAGGAAATCATTATTTCCCGTGAAATATGGAGAGTGCTGAGGCACCACTCTGAGTCCTAGGAGATGTCAATATGCCAGTGACTAAAATTCAGCCCCAGGAGACAGAAATGTTAGTGAGAAAACTTTCAAAAAGAACCACAGTTAGGGAGGCAGCTGGTAGTAAAAAGAGCGATGAACTTCACCTAGTTTCACTGCTTAGAAATGGGTGATCACTGGCAAGTTACTTCTAACTTCTCTGACTCTGTTTCCTCGTCCGTAAAATGGGGGTGTGACTACTTTCTCACAAGAGGATGAAAGAAAATAATGTGTACGTATTTGATATGCATTTTATAAATATGTAACCATAAGGGACCAAGAAGAGAAGACTCTTCTTGATTATCCTTTGGGCCTTGGATTCTAGAAAAAATATAGTGTTAATAAAACCTGAGTTACATTGAATATGAGGGAGATCCCATTAGTTGAATTATTTGGTGAAACTGGTTAACCAGAATATCCTGTCAATTTCCTCATCTGTTGCTAGTTATTCTAAAGTGTCAGAATGTACTTTTCTACCTTAGGAAGTTTCATGTAGTGCACATATTTGAACTGACTTTTTTGATGACTGAGGCCACTCAGGGCCATCAGTCCAAATATCAGTTTTTAAGAGTCCAGGCTAAACGCACACCGACCCCTCCAGATATACCTAGGAAGCCGTTCTGATGAAGAGGCCACAGAAAAATTCCAGGTATTTGAGAGCCCCAGATAATCTGAATCAAGTTGTGATTTTATTTTCTATTCTGTGGAACTAAGAATGTGTATCACCAGTCCTGACCTCCCAGCCAAATGCAGACTTCAATAGCCACTGCTTGTGCGATCTCTCTGCTTGAATGTCCGATGAGCCTCTCAATCTCAACATAGTCCAAATAGAATTCTTGTCATCGCTCTCCTCCCCACTTTTGTTCCTCTCCAAGTCTTACCTGTTTCACCAAACGGCACCACCAGCCACTCGGTTGCTCAAGCCAGCATCATAGGAATCAGCCTGATTTTTCCCTTTTCCTCACCCCAACATCCAGTCCACGAGCAGGTTCTGCTGACTCAATCCTCAAAACATTTTCCAAATCTGTTCACTTCTTACGACCTCCGCTGCTACCTCTAGTCCAAGCCACCGTCATCTCTTGGCTGCTTTGTTGTAACAGCCTCCTAACTGGTCTTCCTGCTTTAACCCTATCCCTACTCAGCTCATTCTCCCTACTGTAGCCAGAGGGATTTTTTTTTCCAAATTCATAAATTAGATTGTGTCACTTCTCTGCTTAAAATCCTCCACAAGCTTTGCACTGCAACCAGGAAAGTACCCCAAATTCCTTTCCATGGCCTACAGCAGGCCCTAAATGATCTGGCCCCTGGCTATCTCTCTAGCCTCATCATATATCACTTTCCTGCTCACTGTGCTCTGGGGATGGCCTTCTTTCTTTTCCTCTAACATGCCAAGCTCATCTCCTCCTGGGTTCTTTGCACTTACTGGATCCTGCGCATGGGACCCTCTGCTTCCAAATCTTCCTGTGGCTGTCTCCTTCTTGTCATTAAGGTCAGAGTTTCTGGACTTGTTGTACCAAACTAACAAATGTAGCCAGTCCCTCTCTATCATGTGTACCTTCATTTTCTTCATATTCATATATGAATTCCACAAGCATTTACTGAGAACCTACTATGTGCCTCTTTTCTAGGCATGGGGGGTACAGTGAACAGACAAAAATCCTTGTCCTCATGGAGCTAACATTCCAGGGAGAGGAGGTAGCCAATAAACAAATAGTAAAAATCTACTGTCTAATAGGTGGTGTAAGTGCTAGGGATAAAATGAAAGCAGAGACAGAGAATGGGAAGTATTGGGGTGGAGAGGATAGCTTTCTTAACTCCTTGAGGAGGTTGGAGGCTTGACATAGTCAAGGTCAACTCTAGCCCTGTGGTTTGAGTTTCAAGGCCACCTTTACAGTAAACATGACACTCCTACCTCTAGTCCAGTGCCGTCCTTGTTAGAACCACATTGATCCTGAGGTTTCAACAAATAGAGGACCAAAAACTCAACTCCTAAATATTTTAATGAGTCAGTTCTAACAGAGACAAAAACTAAAGTGGGGTCCACCTTAACTAGATTTTAATATAAGCAAATGAATTTAGGTTTAATCTTTAGCTTTAAAAGCTTTTTTATATATTTTAGTAGGACAAAGATAGCTATATAAAGCAAGCATATACACTTTAAGAGATGATAAAATCCTAGTAGCATGGGCTCTGGTCCCCACTTAAGCTATCGACGTGATGATGTGATAAACCCTTATTTCCTGGCTAGTTCCCAGAGAAGCACAGTAACTGTAAACTCATAATATCACACCACATACTCTACACCGAAATCATTAATGAAATCTTAGTAGTGATTCAGACAAAGCAAAGTGGTTGGCTCATGCTAACTAGTTAACTGGCCTAGTAGACCCCTAAGGTAGCTCAACTCACTGGAAAACCCATTATTAACTTCACATTTGACACAGGATAATTCGTCAATGCAATGAACAAAGTCTCCTTTTAAATATTATCTAATTAAAATTAAGAAAAAAAAATCAATCCAACCTTCTGTTATTTTGGCACTTCGATCTGGGAAACGCTCTACATCACTTCTAAAAACAAAAAGTAAAAGACATTTCATTTTCTATGTACTTAATACATGAAGAAATACTGGTTAAGCCAAAGAACAATCTGTAAAGTCATTGTGCACATAGAAACAAACCTGGAGTAATGTGTCTCTGAGTTGTCAAAGCAAATGAAAATGCTACATTGACTTCATTTGGTTTTATATATGCCCCTTTTTTCTCTCCCATCGATACAAATAATTGAGAGTTGCCTATATTACTAATTATGTATGTTAAAACCATCACGAGGGGAGATATGGTCAGTGGTGGGCCAGGAGTAAATGTCCTAAAATGGCATCAGGTAAAAAAGAAGTCTTAATTTCATAGTGCTAAGTGGAAAAGAATGTAGTTACAACCTGGTAGATGTTGCTCCTTATACCCAGTTTCTCCCATAATGCCAAGTGCTATCCCTCATGGTTTGTGAATATTCTTATAAATGGAAGAACAATTTTAGACATTTTTTGGCTATAGTAGAAAAAAGTGTTAATCAGACTGCAAGTCCACAATGTATTTGGTTTGTCTCTGTCCCCTATAAGTACCACACAGTCCAGCCTTTGCTCCTATAGCCTTCCTCAACTTGGATAGTCTTTTTCGTATGAGCATCTTACCCGTACTTAAAAGCTCAACTCAAATTCCACTGCTTTGGAGAATTATTCTCTGAATGCTGCAACTTATACCACCCTTCTCTTCTTGGGATTTGTCTGACAGTGAGCGCCACACTGTTGAGCATTTAGGTGCTTAAGAAACTAAGTAAGAACCCCTCTGGGTGGGCCATTAGTGCAGGGAGTGTTATTGACCCAATGTTTTGTCTCTCAGGTTCAGGAACTGAACATATGAAAGACTTGATCCAAGTATACTAACTAGATGAGTATAGTAAAATCAGGTCCCAGGCGAAGGAAGTAGAGCCTGGATAAATAGGAATGGGAGCGAAGATGAGAAGGGGAGGCCTCCCATGGCAGGGAATCAGGAGAAGCGGAGAGTGAGGGGGAGGTTCCGGGGTAAATACTGGCTTCCTCACAGACATACTTGAGGGCCTTATTCTTCCTATAAACATCATTTTCATTCCAGATTTCTATTTTCTTAGCCAACTCCTATTGCTTTAACTGACAGTACCTAGAAAATGAAGGCAAATCATCTTCGTCATATGAGGACGAACTCATAATTCTGTGTATAACGGAATATGTTGATTCTGTAGAAGTTGTCATTTCTTCTCCCTGGAAAAGCACAAGGCAGGTATTGTACAAAGCAGAGTTTATAATAAATCAAGTAAAATCTACTGTAACATTTCCTTAGTTATCTAGGTAGCCAGCATTTCTGACCAGTTACTCGGCGTTTGGTCATGGAATCTCACATGGCTTCCCAGTAAATAGAGCAGAGTTTGTGTTAAGGCTACTGACCTAGTGAGCTCCTGCATTGAACAGGGTTGTATCTGTGTGGTTTGTTTTCTCTGGTTTATTGAAGCTTCCGGGTTAACCTGGGCATCATTGCAAATGGATAATCCAGGTAATTATTTCACCAGGAAATCCGGAATCATATGTATTCTCCAAACACATGGTATGCTACAACTTTTTGGGTAGGGCCAACCCAAGAGGTTAGTGGGGCCTAGACTATCACTAGAGGGATAGGGAACAAGACGTAGGAGTTGTATGTCAAAGCAATAGTGGGGTCTACGGGCTGATTGTAGGAGGAATATTCAACTTATTTTGACTAACTTGCTATGTTTCCACAAGTTGGCAAGTTGGAAAGGAAAAAAGGAAAAAAGTAGGCTAAGAAACTTGCCCAAAGGTCACATAGCTAGTAAGGGGCAGAGCCAGAATTCTAATGCAGATGGGCAGAATTCGCATGAAATTTTTTACTTCAAGCCCATCTTTTGGTCCTGCCCACTGGCATGGAGTTTCTGTGCCCCAAACTTTCAATGAGTATTTACCAGCCAGAGTACAAAAAAAGTATGAAACCTACCATTTTAAATAAGTACCTTGCATCTCTCCTAACTGGCTTCTATTTTCTGTTTTTCTTATGCTCCTGTCTAACCTAGGACTCTTCCTCTGATCTCCTTTTACTTGATCAAGGCTCCTGGATTCATTTCCCTCTTATTGGAAATATCAGAGTTGGGAGAGACCGCCTGAATCCCATTTCTTCCTACATTGCTGGGACTGTTTGTGCAACTCTCTACCCTCTCCATGGAAATCCCGTCAGTGACAGTCACATTTCTCACTTACACTAAATTGTATTCTATTTGCCCAGAAGGAAGAGTCTGGATCGGTTGTAGCTTCCAAGGTAGCCATATTATTTCCATAAAAAAATCTTCTTATTTTTATCTCCTCAGGTTCCGTCGATTGGCTTAGAGATGCTTCCGTACTTTTTGTACTTACACTGGATCTGAATTGACGACTTTTGCCTGGAGACAAAAAACTTTTCAAACTGCTCTCGTTCATCGGTGGCTTGGGAAGAGCCCCTGAGCTTGCACTGGGCTTCATGTCTTCTACTTGATCTTCAAGTAGGCCTTCTGAAAAGTCTTCTTTTAGAACCTCTTGTAAAACTGTTTCATCTTCATCAGATGTTGAGCTCTCTTCTACTTTGTTTTCTGACTCTTCTTGATCAATATCATGAGCTACCAACCGAATGATAAGATCTCTTTTGTTCCGGACATCTTTCAATAGCTCCACTTTGGTGATGTCAGGCTTTATTAGATTGTAAAAGGAATTCCTACTAGCTATCTGGAATTGAAGAGATAATGAATGTTAAAAACAATTGCCTCAGTCATTTTTTTTTCCTGTGGTTCTACTGTAATAAGGCCGTTTTCATATGGTTTCCAGTTTCAATTTAAGAAAATTATTTATCTTCTGATGTCTTGTATTTACACATTAATGATATATTTAAAAGAAGAAATAAATGTATATCATAAGCAATATTTGCTCATTTATAAAATGTTTTTGTATCCATAAATGATATCATTGCAGTCCAAAGAAGAGAACCTAATTAAGGTTCTTTCTTTGGCCTCACAGTTTACTTGCCAAGAAATACAAAATGCACAAATACTGTAATTATGTTCTGTTTTCGTCATTTACATTGAAAGTTTTCTAACAGACAGCCATGAGAACATGTTTTTCTAAATTTCTTAGTAGGGAACTAGTCATAATGTAATCTAAATACAGATAAATCCATGGAAAAGACAGGTATTGGCTGACCTGGAATTTTTAAAATGATGAATAATAGTCAAAATTGTGAAGGCCTTGGAATGTTCTCTCCTCACCCCTCTGCCCCTAGTTCTTTTAACATATTTTCCACAAGAAGCTTCAAAAAATAAATCTTCATTTCTCCTCACCTCCCTAGTCAAATGTCACTTTTCATTTAGCAGAGTTAAAGATGGCTCAAGGAAAAGACAGTTATAGTTAAATAAATGAATTTTCCCATTTCTATAGCCTTTGATGATGCCAGAGAACCTTTAAATTAATTTGTGTTATCAATCTTTGTTCTCAACATCTCTTTGTAACACTGTAAACCAGCTTTTCAGATAAATGTTTCCCTGAAGGAATGTCTTTTGTGCAAAACAAACAGAGGAATTTCTGTAAGAAATGGAAACAATCAATTTTGATTATCTATGCTGGTGGAGAGGAACAGTGGCTCAAAAAAACCAAAAAAAAAAAAATCATTCTAAATGGCTTTGGAATGTGTCAGTCTGTGGGCCTTTTTTTTTTCTCTTTACCATGAGTTACTAAGAAATGTATGGGCCTTTAATATGCATGTATCTGACGTGTTGGGAAGTTTTGGTACCTGAAAACAGCAAACAAACCTCTGCTGGTGGATTTCTGACTGAGGAGTATCCGGTGAGCTGTCTGGGTTCCCTAAACTCTTCTGTTGTTCTTTCTACAAGCTCTACCCCCAAGCTGGAGATGAATGGCATTGCTGTCCAGATTGCTGCAAAGCATCTGTCTTAGCTGCACTGCCTATGTCTGTTTTAACTCTGCCTAAGATGGCATTTGCTCCCATTAAGTGTGGCTGGGATAATTGTTTTGGATTAAATATTCTCTTCCAACTTTGTAAGGGCTATAAAGAGATGGTTAAAATACTGATAAAGGATGTAAGTGAAGAGAGCGGGCAACCAAGAATAAGAAGTGTGACATATTTCTGCAGATGATTAATACTTGGGGTAATGTCCTACAGTTTACTCACACAGATCTTGTGCCCAAGGAATTACTTATGTATAAATGAAGACTATCATGTAAATGCTAAGGTAATTTTTAGAACCCAGAGAGAAAAGGACATCTTGGAGCTGGAAAGAACCTTCATCTGGTCCAAGAAACTAAGCTCCAAGGAGATTCCATTAGTGTCCCAGCCCATAACAATCTCAGTGTTTGAGACTGAAAAAAAATATCCATCAACTTATTTACTAGCTCTGAGACTTAGTTCAGTGAGTTGGAAAATAATGCTAAGGAAAACATACTCTGAGGCTTATACTCCAAGCAGGTTGGTTTTACAGAACTTTGCTCAGTGTTTAAGCCACAGGCCACATTCCCAGTATGAAAGCTCACCATCAGTGCAAGAGGCTCATTCATACCAAGGGGCTTTGTTACTAAATGAGAACATGGGGCTGGGTCAGTGTAACTTCATATCTGGGCAAAGTCTTATATGATGAAAGTGAAATAAGAAGGGTGAAATCTAAAGAGCTTGCAGTCTCATGTTTTTTGATGAATGTTGCTAAGAAAAGACAATGCTACTGTGGAGCCTTAAGTCGGAGGATTTAAATGACTAGTAGAGGCTGGTTTAGCTGACGTTCCGACTGGCCCTTTTGCACCCATTTAGTAGTACTACTATAATGCATTTTGATACCAAAATCTATGAGAATTGTAAAAGATTATATTTCTTCTAAGTTGCCAAATGAGACTACAATTCCATTCAGTCTGGTTTGCTGTTAAGGGTATTTCCCTGTATTGCCATTCTTTGAGAAATGGCAGTGCAGTCTGACTGGCTAGCAAAAACTAGCTTGACACCTTTATTCAGAGCCACATAGCTGGCGGGGTAAGTCCCAGGAAGGCAGAGGATTGCATCAGATGAATCAAGAGCACCCAGTTCTACTGGGCTGGGTAGGAGCAAATTGATCACATTGACAAATGAGTTCCATAGACCTCCCTGAGGAAGGAAGTCACAGGAAGACAACCAGTTCTCACTAGCCACTCACTTTTTCTCACCACTGCCTTTTGCACTTACCTCTAATGGCTTCACATTCAGTTTTCCCTTATTATCCAATGAGACTCGTCTGTCCTTCCTCCTGTCTCTTGCAGCAGATGAGTCTTTTGAGTATCTCCTCCCAGTTATTGCCGCTTTTCTCAGTGCTTCTATGTTGCGTCCAGTGCTGACTAAGCGATCTATCTGCATTTTCTCAATAGGCTGCGTTTTCATAGAAATAACTCCTAAGTGTTCTGCAACAATGTCTGGATCGATATTGATTGGTTGTTTCCCACGGTGAGGAATTATTTTGACTGGAAGTTTCTCTTCACTTAAATCTTGATCTAACTCTTTTTTCTCCAGCTCTGGCTCCATTTTAACAGCATGCTCATGCAACCTTTCAACAATACGACCAACGTCCAGATCGCCAAAGAAACGAGCAGATGACTCTTTTGAGCGAATGGTTTCTAATGGACAATTTAAAACTTTGCTAATAATCAAAGAAGCCACCTTATTAGGGAAGAGGTTGTTTGTGTCTTTCATATGATAATAAAGTTCTTCACTTGTTCCTGATTGTTGTAGTACATGATTATAAACAGAATCTACAACCTGAGAAATAATTTCTGTCCTTTCTGGATTTAAAAAGAGTTCTTCAGGATTAGCAGCTATAACACTGATGTTTTTCCTGGAAATTTCAGCTGTCACCGATTTTGTTACTTGAGATGCAATTTGACTTATCTCAGGCTTTGATAAGTTTTTAGCATCTTTGCTTGAGGTGCTTGGCAACTTCACTAGTCTAGCCAAAAACAAGGCCAATATTTCTTCTAAAAATACGGCATCTACCACGGCACCTTGTCTGGATGAAGGCTCTTCCTTTGTCTTAAGGTCATCAATAATCTTAACAACTTTTTCCAGAATTTTGACAGCTTCCAGAACTAATTCTAAACTTGATGCTTCTTCTTCCACTTGAGGATGAAATTCTGAATTGGAAATTTCCTTCACCATTAAAAATCCAATTATATCAGACAGGACATTGCTCTTACCCATTAAATCTTTATAAACGGAAATATGTGAGCCAGAGTGCTTTAAAACCCTGCTATAAACAGAAGCAACTACTTTTTCGATGGTATCCCTGTCTGCTACAGACACAGTGGGTGATCCTTTGGCTTGTGGTACAACTTTAATATGACTTTTAGACATATATTCTTGGAACGAATTTAAGATTTTTGAGGTCATTTTTTGCATTTCGGCATTTAGAGACTGGTTTGGTTCTTTATGCACTTTTGGAAACATAGATAAAAGCTTCGTTAAGAAATTTACAGCAATTTCTTCTATTATGTTAAAAGTTAGTTTGTAAGCCTGTGATGGCTGACTCTGGCGGACTTCAGTGGTTTGGACAACATCTTTAAGGATATTTTCAACCACACTGTCAACTTCTGTACACTGATATGGAGTTAGCTCTCCAGAAAAATAAGTCTGCAGCTGATTGCCAACTATTTCCCGTACAACTAAATTAACTATGGCTTCTGAAAGCATTCTACAACCACTGGTGACACAATTTTGCATGTTCTCTTGAGATCCAAATTGCGGCAAGAGATTATTATAAATAGTCTGAACTACTAATTTTATAATTTCATCATCATTAGGATGTAAGGATTCTACAAACTGTACAATCATATGTTCATCTTTGGAGAGCTCTGTCAGAATCGTACTTACTAACTTCATTTGAAGGAAATCCAGTTTTGTGTATAAATTATCCTCACATATTTCTGTCGTAATGTTGGCTACCGTAGAGAAAATTTTTGATAGAAGACAAGAAATTATACTCTCTAAAAATTCATGAGACAGGATTACAGTATATGGCGATGATGTCTGACATTCTTTGCAGGTTGTTTCGGGCACCTTTCGGACCTTTTTAATAAACTCCCTAGATTCTAGAGGCAAACATGCTGAAGCTGGAAACTCATCATAATGTAGCAAGTCTAACTGATGCTGAAAAATTTCTTCCATTACTGCGCTAGCTAGCCTTCTTGCTAAATTTTCACTGTTACTATTTATGTCCTTGAGAATGGAGTTTTGAGATGTATATTCTTGCAAAACATTGGATACAGAGGAGTCAGCAACCTTATTGACCAATGTTTTATCAATTAATGGTGTTTTAGCCATTAAAGGTATCTCATCTGAAGGAGATGTTTTAGTTGCAGGTGGCATTCTATGCATGGATGGTATTTTATCCACAATCATCATTTTTATCTCAGGTGGTGCTTTATCCACAGACGGTTTTTTCTGCCCGAGAGGTACTTTATGAACTGATGAAACGTTCCTTGCAGATGCAAAGGGCTGATTTTCCTGATCTGAGCTTAATACTTTAATCTGAGCATCTGAAAACTCTTTTAACAGGGAATTGATCAGTTTCATAGCCGCATCATACAACTCATCTTGATTTACATCACTGGTTGCAGTTTGACATGCATCATCTGTGTCCTGTGAGGAAGAAAAAATCAACTTGTTAACTATTACAGAGATAACATCTTCTAAAAAGTTGGCAGGCAAAAGCCCAGTGTTATTATTTTCTGGTGGGTTTTGAGGACTCTCTGGTTTACTAGGTTTACTTTTAATCTCTTTATCTTTACTTTTGTCATTATTTTCCTTGGTTGTAGGAACATTTTGGCTAGCTGAATTCACTAAAGCAGGCTGTGCAAAATCCTTGCCATCCACCTGAGTTACATATGCTGCTTTATCATTTAGGGGACTTTGGGATTTTGAATCATGTATTGGTCCTTGAGTAGAAGATATTTCTAAAACCTTGCCGTAAAAGCTTTTTGAGATATTTAGGATGTGTTTAGCATGCCAGATTTGTTTGTCATCCGTAACTCCGTAAGTTGGAAAATCTCTCCTGTTCTCTTGCGTCTCTCTGTTTCTCACCTTAGATTTCAGGGGTGGCAATTCAAAAGGTATATCCTTTTTTTCTAATGAACTTTCTCCTTTCTTGTCACTATTCTTTTTATTACCTATTTTTAAATCTTCTTCCAGTCCGAAGTTCTTGTGTTTTGTGTCATTGGTAGCTGGCGAAAAATGTTGGTATACTTCATCACCTCGCTCTTTTTCATCCTTTTTAGCTGAACCGTCTTTCTTCTTGATTTCATTCTTTGTAAGTGGTGCACTCAAATTTGGCCCCTGAGTATCTTTACTTTTCGCACTGGTTGTTGTAGAAGTAACTTTTGATACCTTCTCGTTATCTTCTCTACTTGAACTTCTGTTCTCTTCATTCCCTTTCTTTCTATCTGCCACACCTCCAAATAACCCTGATGCTAGTGTAGTTACTTTGCTCTTCTCAATGCTAGTTTTACTGGTACACATTGGCTCATGGATGCTGCCTTTTTTCATTGCTATCTCCTCCTTTTTGAAATCCTCTTTGCCATTGAATGCTCCTCTACTTATTTGCAAAGCATCCATTTTGTTTTTCAGGCCTGAGGTGGATGGTTGTTGTAGTAAAGAAGAAATTGGGCTCTCCATTAAGCTTCTGTTCATCTTTGTGAAGGTATTATATGACAAGTTTTGAATTCTTTCAATAATGTTATCCACATCTATAAACGAAGAGAAGATAGAAGACCAGTCTCCTGAAAAAAGTGGTTGAATCTTAAAAGAAGAGATCGCCTTATTGGCTAAAGCAGCAATCATCTCAATAACAATGTTACTTCTATCATCTTTCTGAACCTTGTGAGATCCATACATTTCTATGATCTCATCATACACAGAATCAGATACTTTATCAACTGTTTGTTTATCTATTGGTGGAAAAGAAAACATTTCCTCAGCATTTTCTAGAACTTTAATTTCATTATTCCTAAATTCCCCCATCAGGGCATTTGCAAAATTTCTAGCCATGTCCACGAGGTCTTGTTCCAATATTTCTTTGTCCTTAGGATTTTCATCAATACTTGGGAGAGTACAAAACTTGTGAACAAGGTCAATTATAACATCTTCCAAAAACGTAGCAGAATACACAGAAGCCTGTGGTAAGAATGGTGTTTTTTCTTTATTGGGATTTGAGAGTTCAATGACATGATCACTTGATATGGGAGATGAGTGTTCATCACATAAGAAGGGCTGCAGATGGCGATCCACAATTTCCTCGATAATCAAAGCAGCTATTCTCCCGAGGAAGGAGCCTCCCTTTTTGCATATATCTTGGAAATTAAACTTTTTCATAATGTTGTTACATATGGAGTCAATGAAGTTCCCAATTGCCTCTAGTGGCATGCTTTCTATTTGCTCCTCTTCTGGAGCAAGTCTGATCTCATGTTCAGAAATTTCCGTTATTATTTCATCAGTCAGTTTTGAAGCTGCATCCACAAACTCATAATCTGGTGGCATCACTTCC
The DNA here is from genome assembly GCA_963575035.1 of Avahi laniger. Classification (NCBI taxonomy): domain Eukaryota; kingdom Metazoa; phylum Chordata; class Mammalia; order Primates; family Indriidae; genus Avahi; species Avahi laniger. The sequence continues at coordinate 31,655 of CAUYSK010042928.1, forward strand.
TCTTTTAGTTCGGTTTCAGTCTCAGATGAAGGGAATATATATGTTAGAAGCTTGTAAATCATGTCTTCTAAAAGGGAACGAGGCAAAACAGTGATGCACGGTGGCAAGATGTGGATATCTTCGTTGATGTTGCCGAGTACATTTCGGATGATGTTTTCATCTTGGAGAGTGGAGTAAGATGATGTTGCTAATTCTCCTGCAACTAAAGACTCCACTTGATAATCATAAATTTCTTCTAATAGCAAACAATATATTTTTCTTCCAAAACTGATGGCATCTTTTTGGATAGCCCTATAAATATGAATCAGAGACTTATAATCATCTAATAATTTTTCATAAATTAGGTTGACAGTTTTTCGAACCATTTCTTTATATCCTTCTGAAAAATACAGATTTTTATCTAAGTTATCTGCAACGAAAATTTGTGATGTGGTGAACTCCAGCACAATTGATTTTACTAATGTTGTAACAATGTCAGTAATGTCAGCTTTTGCTTTATGTGGGTTTTCAGCAGCCGAGATATTGTGTGAGAACACAAAAAGGATTTTGCACAAAAGCTCAGAAATTACTTCCTCCAAAAAGATAGCCGAATTCACAATAAAAGATAATTCTGTTTGTTTAGGATCTCTTGCTGTCTGTTTGTAAGTTTGATCGGCTATACCTGAAGGAAGAGTTTTACCTCTAGGTAAAAATGACTGAAGATGATGGTTAAATATTTCTTTTATTATATAACTTGCTATTTTTGTGACAGGTATATTACTTATGCCTTTTTTATCTTTTGTAAGAGACCGACATAGATCTGAATGAGAAACATCAGTATAAATGGCATCAACCATAGCCTGAATATCTTTTTCTGAAATTACATTTTGTTCTTCATTTCCGTGTTTAATAACACATATTGCATGCTTAGAAATGATCGACATGACTTCATCTATCAGTCTGATGACTGTGTTACTGAGGTCTGATTGTGAAAGTTCTGGGTCTTCTGCACTGAAGCCCAGTGGACTTATCTGAGATAAAACCTGAGTGACTATTTTTTCCAAATGTGTATGCGATAATATGGTGGTATAAGCTGTAAAAGTCTGTCTTCGGAGGATTGATTTATTAATACCATAATGAACTCTCTTTATCAAAGCATCAACATTGAGGTTTGAATATGATTTAAAAGGCAGCTTTGCTATGAAATTTGGATGAATTTGGAAATCAAAAACTTCAGCCAGGATAATTTTAGTTACCTTCTCAGCCAGTGTCTTTGTGTCATTAAGAAAATCTTTATCAGGTAGTAGTTCCATTTCATATTCTTGTAAGATTTTGCTATACACGACGTCAATAATTTTGATGATTACACCTCTATCTACTGGTGGCAAACACAATTGTGCCTCAGCATTTTGTAGGATGTTAACTTGGGCTTTTGAGAATTCTTGTGTTATCAAACATATGACTTCTTCAGCTATTTCCAAAACTTCTATTTCTGAATCTCTTACTGATTTTGTTTGCACAATGCTTAACACCCTGTGGAATATTTTGCTTAAAACCCCAGAGATCACATCTTCCAAAAACGCTGAGGAGTAAACACCAGCAAAAAACTGTTGCCTTCTTGCATCATCAGGGTATGCGTATGATGAAAGATGTAACAAATTTCCATACACAAATGGATGAAGATGTTGTTGAGAGACATTTTTAACGATAAAGCCTGCTATTTTATCAATAAGAACATTGTCTGTGCTTATGATATTGTGCCCATCTGCTTCCTGAGACCCAGAGTTTTGCAAAATATTTCTGAACACTGAATCAACGAGATGCTGAGCATCGTCCTCTGAGTAAACAGAGTTGGTTTCCTCTTCATCTTTTGAAAATTTTTTACCAAATGGAGCTTCTATTTCTGAACAGATCTCCCTGAGGTTATTCAATGCCCCCGTCAAAGAATTGCTGTCATAACTCATGAAACTTACAGAGCCTTTACCCTGTCTTGATTCTTTTAATTCTGGCCCTTTTGCTTTTGAGCAACTAGGAAGTCTTTCTATTGTCCTATATGTTAAATGCTCATTTGCAAAGAGTGGACTTCTCGGGGGTTGCTGAACATGGTGTGACAGTTTTTCCATTAAGGATTTTACCAAGCTGTGGGAAATAAAACTAAGCATAGATTCTTGATCTATTTCTGCCAGATTTTCTAAAAGTCCTGACATGTCATATTCTTCAAACGGTGCACCATGGTCCATTGCTCTAGTGCAATAACCAAATTCTTCATCCTCTACATTTCGAGGTACGTTGAACAGTTGACATTCTGTTGATATTTCATTAGAAAGAGGGTCGTTTGTAAGGGAGTTGCTGTTTGTGCATTCTTCCAAAAGCATTCTAATAAGTTTCTCACATACAACATTCAGAAGAACAACTGATTTGGGGGAGAGCCCCAGGTTGTTTCTAGGTATGCAGCGACTCTGCTGGTTACTTGAAGAGGGGAACATTTTCATTGCTATTCTACCAGAATCCATGTTCCAATTTGGGCATTCATCTGGCAAAAACAAATCTAAGACAATATTAAAAATTTTGTTGACTACTTCTTTGGATTCACGGGTTTTTAGGCTACCAACCAGAGTGCCTAACTTACATGCCAGATAATTTAGTTTCTTTTTCTGTACGAGTTTATCACTTTGGGGAGTAGGTGCTGATTTCCGAATGCTGGGGCCTGCCTGTCCTTTCATAGTTTTGGTTTTGTTGCAAATGGCCAAATTATGGCTTCTAGGTATGGAAAGTGATTTGCTTCTTCCTTTGCAGTTAGGCTGATGATTTCTTCCTATTTCTTTGGACAGAATATGGATCACTCCTATTAAGAGATCCTGAAAGAGATCATCAAAGTCCGTCACAGCTACTCTTGGGCAGTAAATATATTTTGTTTTTACAGAAATCCTTTCTTGTGTAATGTCTGCCTTTAAAATGTCACTATTGAACAGGATTCGAATAATGATTTCAGAAACGCTTAAAGCAAGTTCTCCGATAGAAATGGACCAACTCTCAAACACTTGAGAATGAACTAAAATAACCTTGTTAAAAGCTGGATCATGGCTTTCCAGTGCTTTCTGTTTTGATCCACTGTCTTCAGGGCAATTGGAAATCCTTGAAATTATATAGGAAATCACCAATTTAGTGAGATGTTCACAAAATTGATTCAGTGAAGAATTGCTGCTTATGTTTCTTAGAGGCTGTTTTGATTCATAGTTTTTCCTTGACGATGTGGAAACGATAGATATGTTTTCATCATGAAGACCTTAAAACAGAAAACATTGCTATTTTTAATATGCATTAAGGAAAAATGTTGATCATTCAAAATACTGACAATATTTTGTATAGGAATTTCACCCTGGGTGCACCTCACTCAAGAAACAGAAAAACCTAGTCAAGTCTTCCAATCTCTATTTCCCATCTGTGGAATCATTACTTCAACTAGGAAGTTAACAAGATAGCCCAGCAGAATTCAGGTCTCTAAGTGCTGGTTTCTTCCATGAATACCTACGTTTAAGAAGCTGGAAATCCTAAGGCAGAGAAATGATTTCTAGCTTTAGTGTGACAATGTCCTAGTAGGATACCAGTGACCTCTAGAGACGTCATATAATCCTTGAAGAAATTTTCAGCTATTCATCTAATTATCTAATTTAGTATATATTAAATTGAACTGAACGAAACTGCTGATGTTTGACAGTTTTTGACATACAAAAATGGCTATTTCGTATGGTTCGATCCAATTTATATGTATGTAAACATTCATAGACAGGAAGTGCAAATACCATCTTTGTGAGCATAGGCTTAAAGCATCATAGCTAAAAAGAATTTGTGAGATACTGGACTGTGAGCAGAACAAGAAATTTAATGCCGTTGTTCTTATAAACTCTGCCAATAATAAAGGCAATGACTTTAACTATATACCTCAAAAAGAACCTGGATCATCACTTTGCCATCAATTACCTATACATGACGTCTCACTATAATGTAGGAGGCCTTTTTTGAAGGACTTTTAAAAAACTCTCTTGGAACTTCATTTTGGAAATCGCCTTTAGAGCAGTTGTATGTACCACAAAAGGAAACTGGTCTTATCATTTTAGTCATACCTTATGCCCAACCAAAATCTGCTTTAAATTATGCCTGATTAGTCTCATCTGTAGATAGAGAAAACCGATCAATATCCCTCCAACTAAAAATTGTGAAAATGCATAACATTTTTTCTTTTAGGATACTGGCCAGTTGAAAAACCCACAAACCAGCGAATGCAGCTTCTTGCATATGAGAGAAAAAACAAAACTTTTAAAATTGTCATTGATTTTTTTTCTAAAATTATGCCAATTTTTTATAAATCATCTGTCACTCACCTATGGTTTGGAAGTTCTTGAAATGTGTGACCACAGAGGTAGTCACATATCTTGCTACTAGATGGATTTCATTTGGTCCCAGTTCTTGTTCTGTAAAAGGAATGACTTCAGCCTCTTCAAAGGTTGCAAATTTCTCTAATCTTGGGGACTTATTTTCCCTCTTTTTCAGTAAAGTGAAATCTCCACTTGCTTCAAGCCTTTTGTTTTCTTTTTCGGTTTTACAGCTGATACTTTCTTCCCATATTTTTAGCAAGCCTTTTCCATCATTTTGTTCTTTAGGCATCCCAGAGAAAGCCGTTTCCTTCGATACAAAAAATGGCTTCATTCTTTCAATACTTTCATTAGTGTTTGTGGGTGAACCTGGAAGGCCGTAACTCAACAGTATGGTATTGATGATATTTTCTGCAGCCAAACATATTTTGAGTGGAGAAACAGCTGTCTGTATTTGGTTCGAGTCAAACACTCTTTGTTTTTCACCTTCTTCCATTTCCCTAAAGGACAGGGAGTGCTCTAGTGCTGGTTGTGCAGAAACACTGGATTTATGAGATAGTTTTTGTAAGATACTGTCTTTAGGGAGCGGACTGTTTCCGTTCATTGCTTGATCAAAGTGGCTGATGTCTTGGGCCTCACTTGTATAATGTGATGATTTAACTTCTGATTCACACCTTCCCATTGCATCTGTGGTTTTAGTTGTATACCCTGCAGAGTATCTAAAATAGGAAAGTACATTTGAGGAAGCCCTGTCCTTTGTTTTCATATCCTCCTCTGAATAAAACGCCAAGTCGGGGATTTGCGGAGGATCATCCTTGCGGCTAACTCCCTTTAACCTTGAAGTTGGCTTTTCCATCTCATTTGTGAATTCGGTCCAATTAACAGTGTAGTCATTTTCAGCTCCTTGAAGTAGAGTTTCTTTTGGATGGTCTTTAATCAATGAATCATAGACATGCATACACTGTTCCATAAGTGTGCCAATGATCTGACTTATTACAGTGTTTTCTTCAAATACGTTAATTGAAAATGGTTCCACTTGGTGTTTTTCTTTGTCTAGGTCATTCTTAATTATGCCAAGCATGCTACTGATAGTATAGACAGTATAAGCAAGCAATTCTGAATGGAATGAATGAAGCCGTTGAAAGGTTTCCTGTATGTTTTCCTGAGAAACCATAGTATTTAACTTAGATTCGCCAGGGAACTTTTCCAGTGGTTGTAATTTTGGCAATATTTTTTTCATTGATGGTTTCTGTTGGGCAGGAAAAAAATTTTCAATAGGTATTTTCACAATTTCAGACAGAGCATAAGTGGAAACATGCTTAAACTGTAGGTCTACAAATGACTCTAAGGTGTTTAGAATTCCTTCCGTGATCTCTTGGGCAATTTGGTGGCTGGAGCCCACACAAATTTTATCTTTTAATTTTGCATTATACACTGGTAGATTGTTGGTGCTGTTTGTCCTTACTAGAGCTTGTCTTTTTCTTACTTGAGTTTCTATACTGTCTGTTATGTACATCAGAGTCAAGAAGCACAACTCTAATTTTTCAAGTAGCATTTCAACAATTTCTTGGGCAAATATACTAATCTGTGCTTGTGAATCCTCAGACCTAGTAGAAGCTTGTTTAGAAGTATGGTGCCTGCTTTCGTAAGCCTCAAGAGTTGACAAATTTAAAAGTGAAACAGACTGCTCTAATTCTTTTGCTTTAATTAAGATTTCATTCAAAACAGTCTCTGCTACCATCACTAGCTTATATTTTTCATTTTCTGTGTTACTAAATTCTGTTTTCCACTTATCAAACATTTGTTTAAAAACATCTTCTTTAGGAAAAATTTTCTCTAGCTGTGAAGAAACATTCTCCAAAGAAAAATGTGCTTCTGGACTTGCAAGACAGATTGTACTTAAATTGTCCTGTGAAAGTTTAAGGTTATCCAGATGTGAGCCTTTTACTGGGCGAGATAAATTATTCTTGATAGCATATAATCCTTGCAAAACTGTATCAACTATTTCACTTGCTGTCACAAGTACATCAGAAAGTAAAGGCGTTAAATTTACCATTGTTCTGTTTTGCTTTACTATTTGAAATTCACTCATAATTGTTTCCAGAATATTGCATACTATATCGTTGGCATACATTTTCAGTTTCCCAGTGGGAATTTCTGTTCTCACTAAGGAGTTTTTTGTGTCCTCTGTTGACAGTAGACGTTGCGGCACGATGGCAGTCTTGGATTGACTGCCTCGTGGAGTCTTCTCTCTAGGACATAACTTGGTCTTGCTTTTGGCCTTCATGCCATTAGTTCCTAGCTGTGGTTTTATTCCAAGTTTAGGCAAAGAACGCGCTTTTGATTTTGTTTCAATTTTTTCCCCAAAATCTGGCCTAGGGCTGCCCTTAGGACCAGCTTTAGAACCGCATGGCCTCAGAGATCGCGTTTCATCAGACTGACCTTTAGGGGATGAACTCTCTTCAAGATTCAGCGAAGCAAAATGTGTGATCTTTTTGAGAACCTTTTGCACCAATTCTTCGCCCACTCTTAATGGAGAAAATTGCAATAAGGCAATTTCCAGTGAAGTGACACTTTTAATGCGTGTGTAAGGATGTATTTTCGGTATCACACGTCCAGGGGGAGCCTTTCTTTTTTCTGCCTGTTTCAATCTCCTAAAGCATGATGGATTCATTGGCAGTTCATCCCTGCCAGATGTTTCTGATTCTCTCCTGGTCTCGTTCTCAAATAAGGAAGTCACAACTATCGAGAACATTTTTCCATAAACGCTTTCAATTATGTCACTTGCAACACTGCTTATATGTGACTGCAAGGGTCTTTTTTGTGCTACTGCTGTTTTAATTTTAGAATCAGATGTAAAGTAAGAGAGTTCATTAAATGGAGGCCAATGGCCTATGTCTTCTATTACCCTTTGATATACCTTCTTTAAAATTTCCTTAACTGCACTTAACAAAGCAGGTGCTTTTTCCTGTCTGGATTCTCCACTTCTAAATATTTCCTCTAAAACCCTTCTCAAGTTTTCCTCTTCTGATATAATTTGGTTTTGATCTTTTGAAAAGAGAGACAGTTCAGTATTGTCTCCTATCTTTCCCTGACCTGTCAATATTTCATTTTGTGCAGCCTGTTGTGTGAAGAGACTAGTTTTCTGTTTTGTGTAAAAACTACTTTCTTTTAAAGATATTTTATTACGCAGACTTCTCAAGATATTGTTAACGGTTTCACTTGCAATGATGTTTTCTTGGAATGAAGTGTTGTTTGGATAGGAATACATCGTTTGAATTTCTAGGTCTATGTCATTTTTAATAAGTATCAAAATGGTACTAGCAATGGTGTCAGCATATTCCTTAAGACTAGCTTGCGATATATGAATTTCAGGTCCATTTTTTTCTCTGTAATTAGAAAATGCATAATCTGTGGCCTGTTTACTGGGAATGGTTTCACCTGTTGATATTCTCAGGCTGTTCATGTCTGATGGCATTTGTTTTGATTCAAGAAATATGCTGTTTTCTTGTTTACAATTTGTAAATTCTGGGCTGACATATGATTTTTCCCTAGTCTTGGAATCAAGGGTAAACAGCAAATCTATTCTTTCGGTGGCAAAAGATTTTAACCTATTCAAAATAGCTTTAGTAATGAAGTTAGCATTTTCCTCGCATGGGTCAGGAGCAGATTGCTTGGTGTCTTGTTTCTTAACTATTGTTATCTGATTATCATCAGAATAAGCTGATTTCAGCTGTACATCTTTTATCTTTCTTGGTAATAGAAAGCTCTTTCTTTTCCTTTCATTGGATGAGTCCATCACAGGAGATTGCTGACACTGTGATTTGGGAAATGCATCAGACAACGTCAAGGACGACCTTGCAGAAATAGAATCCTTTGCATTTATGCCAAGCACGACAGCAGAACTGAGATTCTGAAGAACGATATTCACCATATCATCGGAAAGCATGGCAACACATGACTTAGGAACTAAAAGAGTTGGAACAGCCTCGTTTGCATACTCAGAGAACATTCCAGAATTTGCTCCTAGTTGTATCTCACCTACATTACCTTTAAGACTCAATGCAGCAAGTAAGAAATGACTCTCATCCATGTGTGTGACATTCTTACAAATGTCAGTTAAGATACCTTCAATGGTATCTAGTATTTGGAACTGAAGCTTTTTGCGATAATCACTTTTATTGAACAGCTCTTCTACAATGTTTCTTGGCCAACCTGGATGACACTCTCTGTCAGATATGTGTTGTTCATACTCGTCTTTAGTAGACACAATATATAACACTGTGTTAATAATCTGACTTGTAATAGTTTCAGAAACCACAACCTTATGAGTTAAGAATGGACTTTTTATTTCTTTATCTAACTTAAGTTTGATTCCTTGTAAAATCTGTCTAGCCACTTGTGTTGCATATATATTTAATTTAGAGACAGTCAGTTGACATACTGTGGTGGTCTTTCCTGACCTATTACAATCCACTGAGCAACAGGACAATTGATCTCCAGAATAAGAATCTTTGGTTGATGAGCACGGTTGGCTTAAAGCAGTCACATCCCGCTGGAAAGGTAAAGTCACTGGAACTGTGAAATTGATGTGAAGACAAAAGAGAGATTTTACTTTGGAAGTAGCAAACATTTCTAAATTTGTTAATACTGACTTTATAATATCTTCAGCTACATTTCCTTTGGCGAGTGTATCAATGTTGAATCTAGGCTGAAGTGTGTATCGATTTCTGTCCAGTAAGGTAGAACAAACAGAGGCCTTTCCTCCACTGGCATGTTCAGGAAAAGAGACGTTTGCTGGAATGGTGGTAGTGCCACACTTATTTTCATTTGCATTTCTATCTATTACGGCAGCAGAGTAAAGTTTTTGAAATATGGTTCTCACAATGTCACCTGCAATCATGGTTACATCTGCTTCAGACACTAAAGAACACATTGTTGTATCCAGAGATTGAACAGATGTTTGAGTACCTGATTCATTGCCAGCATGAGGGATGTCAGATAAATGGGACTGGGGGAAAGGAAGTACATTTAATTGATCAATTAAATCATTCTGAAAAATTTCATTCAGAATATTTCTTATAATGGGCACAACTGGGGACTTTTGTGGCTCTTTGAGTTCTACTTCCATTTTTTTCAATGTTCTGTCTAATGTCTGTTGTGCAAGAGAATCTGATTTAGTTTCTTCTTCTGGTGGTTGTTCCTCCCCAGCACTTTCTTTCTCTATATCTTCAGAATCTTCTAGATAGGACTCAGGCCCGGATCCTCCAGGAAGAAAATTTCCATAGATCGGCCTGTATTTGTAATTTTCAAGGTCTCTCTCTTCGGGTTTAGTTTCATTAAACATATCCGGAGGCATCACATCTAAAATTAAATCGACTAGCTTCTTAAGCATTTGTTTCTGTTGCAGTGGCTTGTGTACACATGTTTCCGAATCTGGTAAGCTCACGTTTAATTCGGTTTGAATAGCCTTCAAAATAGCACTTGACACCTTCTTTGCATGCACTTGTAAAGCAGACTGAAAAAGTTCAAGTGTGTTAGCCCAAATGTTGCTACTTTGCTTTTCCCAGTCTGTCTTCTGGCTCTTCTGATCTCCATTTAGGATGGTGTGCAGAGTTATAAAATTTCTATTGACAAACGCTTCCAATTTAGCAAGAACTGTTTCAAGGATGTCTGAAGTCATGACTTTCAGTTTATTTAGGCACTTTTCTTTTACGCTCCCTGTTTTGGGGGCAGTAGTTTTCTCCTCATTGGTAATCACCTCTTGACTGCCTTGCTGGATCATGCTGGACACCATGCTCGAGATTATGTCAGAGCATTTGCTCATTTCTTCAATAAGTGAAGCAAATGAAAGGCTGTCAGGGTCAATATACTTCGAGATAGCTTTAATGTCTGAACTTGTAAAACTGCTATACATCTTGGCACTGCACAATTTTGTAACAATATCTTCTAGAATTGTATGAGAAAGGAGATGGATATCAGGCTGTAATGCAGTGTTTGTTCTCAATTTCTCATGAATCCACTCTCTGTTTGGCTCATTATCAGATGAGGGGGAATACGAATGGTCTCCTACGAATGTGCATAACATGTCATATAAGGTATCTCCAATTCTGTCTAATACTTGTAATCTGGAAAATTTGTGAACTCCCTTTTGCTTGGGAGCACAATGGAAAGGAGAAAATGTTTGTTGATCAGTGTCAGCAGTTTCATATGAAATTTTAGATCTTTGCTTCTTTGAAGGGAGTGGAACATTGCTTTTATCTGTCTTTCCACTTAACACTTCACAAATATAAGTTGCTAATGAACTTGTCATAATGTCATTGTTCAGCTTTGTGACCATATAGTCAAATTCCTTTTTGGTGTTAGCAAGAAATCCTGTATCTATAAAGTTCTTGGGAGGGCCCCTCTCCCTACGGTGTAGATTTTTCTGATTGTATTTCGGTTCCTTCTGGATAGCATCAAGAACAATTTTTACCACTTTAGTTGTGTATGCAGCAAGTTCAGATTGAAACAGAGATTTCTTGCCAGGTGCAGGCTTCAAACTGGTAGCATGGCTTTCTGGTGTGAAGCATTTTCGCAATTTTGGACAAATAAATGACTTAAGCATCTTAAAAATTGTTTGAGTGATCTTATTATCAACATGGACTATAGGTTCAGGTATTGATTCGATTTCTACAGATTCTAACCAGGGAGGTTTTGTAGGATCTACCTCAAGCGCAGCTAAAAATTTCATCTTCTTCTTACTCTCTAACCACATTTCTAGTGGGTCTTTATTTGGTATGTCAGCATCATCTAGAGAAGTCTGGTGCGCTGATGAAGAAACAGAATGTTTGGTGGCATTTGTCATGTCACCAGAAGTCTCATGAAGTACTTTTAACACAACATCTATTATTTCCTGAGCTACTGTGTGGATTTCTGACACAGAGAACATCTGGTCCATCCATTCTTGATGTGACAGACCTCGTGGTTTTCTTGAGGTAAGAAGTGAAGCTTCTTGACCATTTTTATGAACTAAGTCACCAGGGGACACAGAAGATATGTCTTTGAGCACTTCTAATAAAATACTTGTAATTATGTTTTCTGACGCCTTTTGTATTTGATGCATTTCCTCATGGCTGAAGACCCGGATGTCTTTATTGAAACATGGCTTGTCCTCAGAAAGGTTTTTAATGTTAAAAGTTGGAAGGTCACGCTTTAAATCCCAATCCCAAAATGCTACTTTGCCTTGACAAGCAGACTCTGTAGGTGAGTTGGTATTTCTTTTGTATTTAAGACCAGCATTTCCCCTTGTTGGCCAGTGATGAGGAACCTGTTCTTGGAGTTTTGCTTTTTCATCCCTGACAGATGAAATCAGTACATTCTCCACAATTTTGCTTATTTCTTCATTTTCATCTTCGGAATAAAGAACCATGCCAGGAACGTTAATAGGTGGAAATCGTTGCCTGTATCTAGGACCATCAGCTACTCTAGTTCCGGTGAGTCTGTTCTCTTCTTCAGTACCAGAAGGACTGCTCAGTCTGGGGCGTCCGCTCTTTTGGACGTTTGTTTTCACCGGTTTCCGATGTAGCTGAGTCAAGATATCATCAAGTAGCTGAAGGATGACCACTGTGTCTTCAGTTGCAATAAGGCTTTCATCATTAAGTCCAATTTGTACATGACCCAGTACAGTGCCAATTGCTTCCTCTATGTAATCGATCAGAGAGGACTGGGACAAACTATTTGACAGCATATTTTGTATTTCTCGGTTGGTAATCAAACTGGCTGCACTAGGCTCAGCAGTAGGTTTCCTTTTGCTGGCTTCTTGAACAAATGTACAAATTGGATGTTTCATATGTTGCTGATAAGCAGGTTCATGTGTGTTTTCAATATGAGCAAGTTCATTTTGCTTAGAATATGCAAGAGCCATCAGCTTTTCTTCAATCATGTGAACCATATCTTCTGCAGTATCACTCATGTTCTCTAGAGTCACTGCCATCGGTGAAGCTTTTAAAGATTTTTCTTTGGGGTAAATGAAATTTTCTCCACTGTCTCTTGAGTCTGATTTAAAGTGGACCAACATATCTTCTTGTGAAAATACCTCAGTACATTTTTTCTCAATTGCAGAGTGTAGGTTCTCAAGCACATTTTCTACAATTTCGCCAGCTGCTGAGGAGATGGTACCATTGGACAGCAAGTCTCCTTTGTCAGTATCAGTTGTGTCAACCAAAACTTCAGCTGCAACAGAGGGCAGGGTCGGAATGGCCTGGGTCGACTCAGACACCATTTCTTGAAAAATGCTTCCTAAAATCAACTCAGTTTCCTCCTTTAGGTAACATTTAAAGTTAACAAAAGTATTTTTTAACTCTTGCATCTCACTTACAGCTTTTGCTTTTCCATCAGAAGATAATGGGCATTCTAAGTCATCTGTGTCAGCGGTAGCATTCTTAGATTTCTTTGTGTCTGTTTCAGTTGATGTGAAAAATTTACTGTCGGATTTATAGGCTTTGATCTTGCAGTCTTTATAGATCTCATGATGTTTAATTTCAGAGGTTATAGGTTGTTCTTTCCTGCGATGAGTTTTTTCCACAAGTGTTATTTCTTTATGGGTAGAAGATGGTTTTAAAGGCGTGGCTGGTTGCCTCGTTGACCTGTCAGCTGCCTTTGCACAGGACTCTCCCTGAAACGTCTTAGTTGTTTCACATATAAATGTATCACTGCATGTGCTACAGCAACTGAAACTATCTGAAGAGAGGAGGGAGCCAGCAGACATTGGGTATGTACTACTTCGCAACCTTTCTTCATATTTTGTGATGGCTGGGTATAATATACTGGTCACTGCAGCCACAACCCATGTCATTACATTATGAATTATACTGTTGAGTTCTTCAGAAGTTACCTGGAAAGGAGACGAGCAAGGATACAAGGAAAATCAAATATAAATTTACTCTATTCTAGCGATGGGGGCTAACCTTTAATTCCACATATCCAACAGTGCATAGCTAGAACACAATCATGGTGTTTAGAGAGAACATAGGAAAGGGTCTCTTTAGAATATCAGATTAATTTCAAGTAGGTTTATTATCTATGACTGTGATCTATTCTTTGAATATGACTCCCTTTTATTCAAAAGCCCTTGGAAGTCTTATTTTTAGCATTTAGTACTGGAGAGAAATGACTTTCTGGTTAAAAAAAATAGCTAAGTGGGTCCCTAGGATCATACAAAATAAATGTTTTGGCAAGAAGTCAAACTGTATTTATGATCCAGGAAATATTTATTAAAAATACAGACCAGATTACCTCTAATAGACCATTTCATGAAGCAAATTTTCAGTCAAAACATTTATGTGCTTTCCTGGAGATAGGAAAATTGATCCAGGAAATATTTATTAAAAATACAGACCAGATTACCTCTAACAGACCATTTCATGAAGCAAATTTTCAGTCAAAACATTTATGTGCTTTCCTGGAGACAGCTTCCTTCTGCCTGGGCATCTGTTTAGCTAGGACATAAGGGGAAAAATAAGGCCCCCTAGTGGCAGGAGTCAGCCTGTTGGCCTCTGTGGCCTGCCCAACTATCTTCCTCCTTCTATTGGCTGTGTTTATATATGCAAATAACTACAGCTAATCGTTAAGAATTAATTGATGGGTAACAATAATTAGGATGGACAATTTAATGGGAATGAATAGGCTTTGGGTCCAACAAAATGTTATCACTGCAAACTGTCTTGGGTAGGGAGGCAGAGGACAGATGATGAATTAAAGAAACATATTAATTTAGGTAGAAAAAAAGGGCTGAACTAGAAATGGGGTTCAAAGAGAGCCAAGAAGGGTGAGCGGTAGAGGGAGGTTGGGGTCGCTTTCTGTCTGTGCTGAAGTAGAAACCCAGGGACCAGACTCGAATGACCATTTTTTCAGTGGCTAATTATGCTCACTGTCACAGCTTAGACTGGCCCAGGAATAGATGCAAAGTGCACCTGTAAAACTATGTATCTATTTATGTCCTTCTGCTTATTGCAGATGTATGTTGGGAACATAAAATCCTCTTGCCTATAATAAAATAGTATGTTTTTAAGTTGTTGCCCTCCAAGCAGCCGGACCAAGAGTACTTACCTTCCATAGGAACTGTACTCCTCAAGGCTGTAGATACAAGTCAGTGGCAGCAAAGGCTGAACATCTGGCATTTGGGCACCAGGGGGAATTACAGGATCTCTACGATGTACTTGCTGCCCCCCACCTCACTTATCTCCAAAGTTAGCTCCCAGATTGTTCAGTTTAGGCCAACATTGAAAGAAAAGTTAACACCTTGCTGTATGTAACATACTCTCTCCTGACCCATTGGAGAGTTGAAGGCCAATCCAAGGATGAGTCATTTTATTCCACTCTTAATACGTTTTTGTTGTAATAAAATACACATGATATAAAATTTATCATTTTACCATTTTAAAGCAAAGAGTTCAGTGGCATTACATACATTCACAATGTTGTGCCACCGTCATAACTATCTAGTTCTTTCACTCTATTTTTTTTTCTTAACCACAGACTGGCAAATGGCAATTCAGTTTGCAAAACATACTTTGGGATGATAACATATGGTTGAAAAATACTTGTTTTACATAAACATGTAGTAGAGCAAACAGTTCTAAGAATAACATCCAAACATTAACAGAGAAGTTACTCACTCATTCTTGGTCTAAATTGATCTAAATCCATTTCAATACATATGAACTGAGAATTTCAATACATATTATTTTCTTATTACCAGAGATCATATATAGCAGACTTACATTTTTGCTCTTAGGATAGCTGAGAAGAAGTATTTATAACCTTGATACACAGAATAGGGGCATTCTTAAAAGAATTTTTAATGAAGTGAAATGTGATAAATAGAATCTGATTTTCAGCTTATTTTCACTATACTATTAAACTGAGGAATACCCTTCTTTTGGTGCCAGTGTGTCTTTGTGTTTGTTGCATGGTCTGTAAGTTGAACTGGTGTGTGTGTGAAAGGGTGTGTGCTACTTCCCTGAACCCCTCTTTTGCTCATGTTTACTGTCTAGCCCCAGAGTTGGGGCTTATCAAATTCAGCCTCTTATCTTTGCCTGGTCCAAATTGCAGCTCTCAGGTGACCACGAAGAGTAGCCAATGTAAGATTCTTCTTGCTCCCAGGAAAATTAAGAGAGGGATCCAGGCATCCTGGCTCCCCTGCTTGAGGCGCAGGATGCTCATCCCTGAGCCAGGTCTGCAGTGGTCTGCAAAGGCATTTCCCTTAATGGCTTCCCATTATGGAATGGATTTGTGGTATGTGATGCTCTTCCTGGGGTAGCTAGACCTCCTAAAGCTCCCTAACCTACCCTCCTGAGCCCCCTTGCCCAAAGAGCCAACATTCTCTTTGAACAATAACTCTGGACCCCTACAAAACCTAAGATTAATTGAGAGTGCCAATCAAGGAAGAGAAAAGGGCAAAGAAGGGGAGAATGACTGTCAACGGATGATTGCTGGCTGTCTGATTCACATATTTTTCTTTTATACTGTATTAGAAAATATCCTTAATATGTTGCTTTTTCAGTGAATTTCATCATACATACTTTTTCTTGACAGTAGTTTTGATGGCTGCTCTGTTGCCTGAAAAGTCAAGAGAGATTGATTTTATAACTTAGGGCTAATAATTTAAGGAACGTTCCCTCAAATTGTGATATTACATTCTTGATCCACGTTGGTTACGTTTATTTTGTAGTGAGCTGGGAAGAACATGGGGTTGGAGGGAGACAGGATGGGTAAGTCCCTTCTACCTGCTCTGCTTGATCAGAGCTGTCTAATAATTCACTTTCTACCCACCTCGTCAAAACTCCTAGTCTCCCCCCGCCCCGCTCCATAGTAGGAAAACATCTACAGATCATTATTTGATAATGATGGATTAAAATTATAGTTTTCTGATCATATTCACCACCAAATTAGATGTAGCCCTTTTCCAGGTATTACAATATTCTATCGTATGTTCTAATCAGAATTAGATACTTACTTTTTTGGTGAATCATCAGGAAGGATGATTGTCTGAGCTGCAGGTAGATTTTCAGACAGAAAAAGGAAATGATTATTTGTTGGTATCTTTTACAAGCTACTTGTAAAATGGTAATTAACATATCTTACTAGGTCTTTATTCCCTGTGGTTTCCCTCTGTTTCGATTCTCCAGGGACTTCTGGCGAGGCACAAAATATACCTTAAAACCTGGGGCCATTGCCCATCCTGCCATCCTAATCTCTGGCTGTGTGTTCTGTAGTCCAGAGGTACTGAACAACATTCAATTCCCTAAACGTGTCATGTTTTTCACACCTGAGGGCCTTTGCCTTTACTGTTTCATTTGTCTGCAACTCTAGTGTCCCTCTTTTCAACTTCCCATCCTTTAGGGTTTGTTCAGCTTGTGTCACCTCCTCCAGAGAGTCTTCCTTGCAATCTGCCTAGGCATCCTCTGTCAATGCCCCCAAAGCACCCTTTTATTATATAGGATTTCCTATGCTGTTTTAGAATGGCTGGTTTTTAGTGCCTGGCACATAGCAAGCACTCAATACCATTTATTTGTTGAATGAATTCTTTAATGTATGTATTTGCTCAATGTTTGTTCATTAGCCTTCATGTCATTAATCTCTTCCCACTCAAACACTGTCTAACATGTTTGTATAACATCTAGTTCCATCAGTGGATTTGAGTGAATATATCTGGATAATGATACTAGAGCAAATCTTCATATAGAACATGTCCATAGGAATCCTGGAATGGTGTCTATCAATTATGCAAAAACATGACTAAATAAAAGTCTTAGACAAACAGAATGATCTGAATAATAGAAGGTAGTATTACCAAGTAGAGCTGGTTCAAAGTCAAGGTAAATTGGTCTTTATTTTTTCCCAGTAAATCTAAAGTGTACTGTGAGTAACCAATAAATTCCAATGATCTGTTTTAAAAGTTTTACTTAAATTCTATGTAACTTCTTGAGTTTCTTTGTGGGTGAGTATGTTTTTGCCTGTGTTCAGTTTTGGAATGGAGGGAGCTGGAATTAATAGTGTGCAAGCCTGATAAATTAAGTGTGAAGATAACACCGTTGTAGTGGTTTTAGTATATGTCCACAAATTCTTTGATACTCCTCCCTCCAAGGGTGAAGGTTAATTCTCTTCCTCTTGAGCACGGACTGGACTTAGTGACTTGCTTCTAATGAATAGCATATGTTGGAAGTGATGGTAAATTCTGAGACAAGGTCATAAGATATATTGTGACTTCAGCCCCTCTCTCTTGGATCACTCGCTCTGGGGGAAGCCAGCTGTCCCATCAGGAGGATACTCAGGAAATCCTATGGAGGGGACCACATGGCAAGCAACTGAGACCTCCTGCCAACAGCCCCTTAAGCGTGCCACCTTGGAAGTGAATCCTCCAGTCCCAATCAAGCTTTCAGATGACTGCAGCACCCCGGATGATATCTTGACTGTAACCTCATGGGACACCCTAAGTCAGAATCACCTAGCTAAGCTGCACCTGTATTCCTGACCACAGAAACTGTAAGATCATTTGTTTTTTTTTTTTTAAGCTGCCAAGTTTTAGGGTAATTTGTTACTCAGAAATAGATATCGAATGCAAATTGTTGTTTTTTCTTTCTTTCTTTTTTTGAGACAGAGTTGCACACTGTTGCCCTGACTAGAGTGCAGTGGCCTCATCATAGCTCCGTACAGCCTCAAATTCCTGAGCCCAAGTGATCCTCCTGCCTCAGCTTCCTGGGTAGCTGGGACTACTGGAACACACCACCATGCCCGGCTAAGTTTTCTATTTTTCATAGAGATGGGGTCTCACTCTTGCTCAGGGTGGTCTTGAACTGCTGACCTTAAGTGATCCTTCCACCTCGGCCTCCCACAGTGCTAGGATTACAGGCGTGAGCCACTGTGCCTGACTTGTAACACAACTTCTGAAGAAATAAATAACTCTATGGTTTCCAGCAATACAGAGGATGAAATATCTTGAAGAGCCTAAATGTGTAAAACCTATTAGAAATGCAATGGGAATGTGATATAAACACATTTATAATGGAGAATTTCAATACACATCTTTGATGGCTGCACACACATAATAGTAAGAAACGATAATCTAGTAGGCAAAAATAGAATAATTGAATAATATCAATAACCATAACTCAATATTCATGTAGAGCCTCTTATATCATTCAAATAGAGAATATACATTTTTTGGTATGTCCATGAAACACTTTCAAACATCAATCACATATTTGGCCACAAAGAAAACCTTAACAACTTTAATGTGGTAGAGATTTCCAGGCTAAATTCCCTGAACCTAATAAAAAATGTTACCCAAAATGTAAATTTCTTGGCAATTAAGAAACATACTTATGGATAACTCTTAGATCAAGAGGGAATTAAAAGGAGACACAATATTCTACCTTAAAAAGTACACCTGATATCAAAACTTATGGGAAATAACAAAAGCTGTTCTCATAGGTTTTGATATAAAGTGTTCTTTTCCTTGCTTCTCCCATGAGTCCTAGAATAGTATCTCTAACTGCCTGCTTGACTGTTCCACTCACATGTCCTACTTGGATGCCTGCAGGCATCTCAAACTCATAAAAATTTTCAAAGCTGAACTAATTCTTTACTTCCAAATGTGTTTCTCCTTCTGTATTACCTATCTACTGCATAGCACCACTCTTTACTATCCACTTAGTTGCCCAGTCAAGAAATCTGGGAGTTGTCTTCAAACCCTTCATCTCCCATATTCAATTAGTAACCAAATCTCAGCCATTCGATATCCTTAATTTAAGTCAAATCTAGACCCAACTCTTTATCCTCACTGCCATTGCATTGTTCAGGACTCATTTCTCACCTTGACTGTTATAATAACTTCTTTAATTGTAGTTAAGAGGCAGCATGGTGTTATGGTTAGGATTGATTAAGACAGACACGGGTTCGGACTTTGGCTTTGCCACATACTGTGTGATCTTGGGCAAGATAATTTACCACTCTGAGACTTAGTTTACTTATATGTATAGAATGGTAGATAAAAGCAGGACTGACCTCATTATCGAGATGGTTCAATGAGGAGATATAAAGAGCTTAACAGAGTACCTGGTACATAGTAAGTGTTTAATAAATACTGTTATTATTTTTATTGTCTCTTTGCCTGTAGTCTCTTTACTTCTAATTCCATTTTCTCTCTTTTGAAAAGGCAAATTCTGAGCATGTTATGCCCCCTCTGATATTTTTCAACAGTTGCTCTTGGATAAAAGAATAAAAGGTTGATGCCTGGCATGGCCTTCCAGAACCTTAATGGTCCAATTCTTATCTACCCGTCAAGTGTCATCTTCTGTAATTCTCTAACTTGAATTTTTAGCTGAAGAAATTCTAAACACACCATGCTCTAATGTTTATATCTTGGTAAATGTATTTCCTTCTCCTGAAAGGTTCTCTCTACCATCTTCCATTTGTTTGCCTAGAAAATGATTTCTCATCCTTTACTTCTAGCTCAATTGTGGCTTCTTCTGTAAAAGCTTCCTCTGCTTCCCTATGCTCCCACTGGACTTTGTATATACCTCCAGCATGTACTTATCCTAGTGGGTTGTGATTATTGACATGTCTGTTTCCCACTAAACTGTAAAATCCCAGGATAGGGATCATGGTTTTTCTCCTTTGTATGTTTTAATAGTTAGCACAGTGCCTGGCATGTAGCAGGAACTCAGTAAATGTTAGTTAAGTGACTGAATTAATGGGTTGTAAGATGTACTTAATAATTGTTGCTAATGTTTACCTGGGTCATAGCTGAAGGTTGACTTCTTAGTCTTTTCCACACCCAAATCAGCATGTGTCACCTATGTATGCCATAAGAAAAATAAAACAATGAAACAAAAGTCCCCAAAGGAGTTTTTAAATAATTTGAACATTGGCTATTTTTCACATTTAAAATATAAAAATTTAAGAAAATGATTTAAGAACTTATTTTAAAAGCCTATTTTAATAAATATCCATGTTTTATTTGTTTTATATTATGTATATTATTTTCAGAACTCAAAGGATCATTGAATTTATTGGTATTCCAAAATTAACTGAGGAGACACACTGATCGGCATGGAAGGTGATCAACTGAACAGCTAAAATAAAACAATGTGTTTTTACTTTTTATTTTAGAGATGGGATCTTGCTCTTGCCCAAGCTGGTCTCAAACTCCTGAGCTCAAACGGTCCTCCCGCCTCAGCCTCCCACAGTGCTAGGATTACAGGCGTGAGCCACTATACCTGGCCAATATGTGGTTTTTAAATAAAGCTAACCATAGGACAAACATTTCTAGAGAGCTGGAAGGCAGAGAGCAGGTTCTCTGCATACATGGAATGTGACTGTTTGACCTGGCCAAGAATTCTACTTGCTTTGGTAATTGAACAGGGAGATAAATTCAACGAAGTAGACTTTATTTTTTTCCAGGTCTGAGAGATGAACACCAGCCACCAGATACAGTTTCCTGACACTGGTGGGATGGGTGCAACAAGTTGGAAAATAGCATCTTATTCTATTGTCATAAAAATGTTCATGCAATTTCTCAAAATAAGTGTGATATTTGTTACTGTTTACTGTACTCATATTGTCCAACATATTTCAAAGCCTCCTTTAGAAACTCGTGGTCTAAACTGGCTTATTGACTTTTTTTGGTAAGGTATGTAGTTATTAAGTTTGCCATCCATGGTACACTCAGGGGATGCTTTTTTTCTGGCTCTATATTGAGGCTAGTGAAAAATTAATTCATGATGTGCAACTATGAAACTATTAATATCTCAGAGTAGTTGAGTTTCTTTCTTTAGACACTGGCCATACTGATTACGGATGTTGACATAGTAGCACTGTGCCCTGCATACAGCAGGTGTTTCACAAATGTTTGTTTGTCAAAGCAGCGTATTATGGCAGACGTGCTATATTTTAGCCATTACACAGAAGTGAATCTGTCACTTACTATGTATTTAACACAGGATATGGCAAACGATGTCAGTTTCTACATTAGTTATGTAGAATTCATTTGGGAAGATTTCAGTAAATTTCCTGCTTGATAACTTTTTAGAGCAGCAGAACCAATTATTAATAATACAGTGCTAACAGAGCCAAGGATGTGGATTTGATCTCTGTAATAACAAGTCGGGAGCTCACGTGGGCAAACTATGCTGGGACCAGGGGCTGTGCCATGACTGCCTATTGTTAACTTTCCAATGTTAGATGGCTGAGCACTGCTGACAAAGGGACCGGAGTGAGACAGTAAGGCTGTCTCTGCACAGCCCGGCAGCACTAGAAGAGAAGTGATTCATGAAAGCCCAGTTTGATGCTTCCTCTGCAGGACACAGATATGTACCTTGAATCTCTTATTGTAGCTCACCCATTGGGAAGCCTATAACCTAAGGGCTATTAGGTGGGAACACTCAAGTTGCTTTGGGTAATCACTATTAAAAATTAAAAATTGAGGTGAATACACTGTTCAAATTTGGATCTCTCTAACAAATTTAAAATCTCAGGCTCACCAGTTTTCTTTTGCTAGTTGACAAATGGTTACTGGTATTCTCCACACTTGTAGCTTGGCAATACTGACATAACTGATAGGCATGAACACTGATACACTGAAGTAGCATAGGACTATTACTGGGGTTTTAATTTCAATTTTTATAAAATCTTACCATAGTATATAGCCAATTTCAGGAAATAAGGCTGTTCTAAACTGTCACTTAATGAATGAAATTGTTATATACCAATATTGATCATAATTTCATACTTCATTTGTTCTGTCTACATCTGGTACAAAAGAAATGTTACTTGCTTCTTGTCTTGGAACATCCGGTAGAGGTGGCTTGGTGACACTTGATGTTTTAGAGGAAACAGCTGGAGTGAGAAATAAGGCACTTTTCATTCCTGGGGGAAAGAAGTACTGGTAAGTATAAGAAAACGACATAGTTCTCCTTGCTGGGCTGTCATAATGTCTGGTATTACCATAGTCAAGGATGTATTTCCTTACGCAAGTTAAGGCAGTAGCTCCAAGGATAAGATGACTTGATGATTTGTTTGAATTACCCTGTCTGAAAACTTCCAGTGGCTCATCACTGCCCTTAGGAACAAGCCTGAGCTCCCTAACTTCTGGCCCTAAATTCCTTTGCCAGCTTTATCTCCCCTCACTCCTCACTGCCCCCTCCTCCACTAGAATGAACTGTTTTGTACTTTATTCAGTCGGCAAGGGGGAACCACTGAAGACTTTTGAGTAGAGGAATTATATGTCCAAAGCTGTATTTTTGGAAGATTGCATTCACACCAAAATGTAGGATAGGTTAAAAGGAAGAAGAGACTAGAGACAAATTATTGCAATAGTTAAGAGCGAGGTAACACGAATGGAAAGGGAAGGAAGCTTATGAGAGTGTAAGGAGTAGACTAGACAGAACGTGGCAACTTTGGGATGTAGAATATGAGCAATAGGAAAGTGTCAAAATGAATCAGGTTTTGTGCCTGGATGAAAACAGGAGGAACTGAGAACAGGGTTTTTGGGTGACTGGAAGATGATAAATTTGGTTTTGTGTACATGAGATTGGAGGTGCTCGATGGTCACCCGAGTGATGTACTAGTGTTTTTGGTGTGTGTAGAATTTGCATGGAAATCTTTTGCAGAGACTAGCAGAGCGTTAGCTAACCTCTAGTTCAGCCCTACAGAGATGGGAAATAGGATGTATTTTTATGTCTGAGAAGAAAAGATGGCAATAGCGGGTGAAGACTTTCCTGGGGAGAATTCTCTGCACTGGAAATCCCAAATCACGCACTGTCAGGAACTTACTCTGCCTATTAGTACAGGCAGCCACAGGAGGGACTCTAACTTCCCCATACTTTGCAAATTTCAAAAGGCCTGTTCAGCCAACAATGACCCCAAAATGTAGGATGATACCATTTATAATCATGAATAATTTTTTATCTTCCTGTACCAAACTGAGCACAGATTTTTTAATCAGGGGACAAACTAACTTGAAAAACTATACTACAAAACTAATTATTTAATTGAAAAACACAGAACAATTATGAATAGTATTTATTTATTTACCTCTCTCATTTGAAGGCCATGATATTTTAGTCGTTTCTTTCTCTTGCTGTATGATTTAACAATCAAAAGAAAAACATTCATTAGTAATTAAGCTTCTAAAAGAGACTTTTGCCTACTCTAGGGCAATGACATTAATACAGTACCCCCTCCTTTCCTACCTCTCGTAAGCACTGGTTTCAATGCTAATACATATTATCAACCACTTGCTGGAGATCTCTGACAGTCACCTAAATGTAACTACTTGAAAATGAAGCTTATTACATATCCATGTATTTACATCTTTCCAAACTCACTTTTCCTCCTCTATTCCATATTTTGGTTAAAGACATGGTAATCCACCCAGTTCTCCATTCTGGAAAGCTTAGAGTGATTCCATTTATTTCATATAAGGCTAATCTAATCTAATCCAATGCATATTGAGCACACTGCTTAGAACTGAAAAAATATATATAATTTCCCACCTCAAGAAGCTTATCACCCAGTAGAATAGACAGACAAATATGATAGAGTATAGTGAGTGGTGAGATAGAGGTGAGCTTGGGCACCACGGGAGCACTGAGAAAAGACATCACACTTCATGAAGACCTATATACGAAAGCTGAATCATCATCATCATCATCATCATCTACCCCTCTCTGGATCCACAGACCCATTGAGTCACCGGGTCAGGACACAGTCTAATGACAAAATGTCTTGAAACTGTATGCCCTCATTCGCCCTCATTGCTACTGCCTCAGTTGAGGCCCTTATTCTTCCTTATCTGAACTATTCGAGGAGACTTGAAAATATCTTCCCTCTAATATTGTCTCTCTACCATCTATCTCACACACTGTAACCAGATTATCTCTTTGGAACCCAAATCATTCCTAGGTCACATCCCTACTCAAAAACCTTCAATGGCTTCAATATATATACTGAGAGGATACATTCATACTTCAGCAAGGTATACAAGGCTCTGGCTTGAATCCACCTTTCAATCTCATCTCTTGCACTTCCTTGGCTATGTTGGCTCACACCTTCATGCTTTCACTTAGAATTTCACTTCTGTCTGCAACACTGCCTCACTATATCCTCATGTCTACTCATCTGGGAAACTCCCACTCATATTTCAAGACCTAATTCAACGAAACTCTTCTTTAATAAGGCCTTTTTCGACCTCTCTAGGCAGAACTAGGTTGTAAATCTTCTGTGCTCCCGCTGCATTTTATACTAATCAAAACTCTTATCTCATTTTATTGTGAGAACTTTTGTTTAAGTGTGTCTGACCCTTAGATGGCGATTATGTCTTTTCCATCTTAGTACCCCATATTGCCCACTTTCCCCCTTTTCCCTTCTTTCCAGCTTAGCACAAGACTCGGACCACAGTTAGGTTCTCAATAAATGTTAGCTATTATCATCACCATCATGATCCTCATCATGATTATTATCAAATATTTCCATTAGTTTCTGCTAACCTGCATGGTGTTAACATATTTAGTGTGAAGCTGACTCAACACTTTCTTTGCCAGGGGAGGGTTAAGATCTGTGTAGGGCCTAGTGATCTCTATCCAGTCAGTACCAAGCCAGAAATTCATGATCAATACACATTTGAAACATTCAATTTCTACCTTTTGTTCTGTTGTGTTACTCTGCACTTCCCGTGGAGAATTTAACATGGTTATTGACTTTTTGAGGGCAATCTTGGCACCGCTTTCAGAATGGTGAACTGACCCTAAAAGTAAATGAAAGGGAAATCGTATAATTTTTAGACAACTTTATTGACGTATAATTGAAGTACAATAAACTGCATATATCTAAAATGTACAATTTGTCTGGTTTTGACATACATATAAACCCATGAAATCATTATCACTATAGAGATAGCCAACATATCCATCACCCCAGAAGTTTCCTTGTGCTCTCTACTAGTTCATCCCTCTCTCTGCTGTCCTCCAGGCAACGGATCCTGCTGTCACTATCAATTAGTTTGCATTTTCTAGAATTTTATATAAATGGAACCAAACAAGATGTATTATTTTTTGTCTGGCTTCTTTTATTCGGCACAGTTACTTTGAGATTCAGCAATATTGTTGCCTGTATGAATAGTTCACTCCTTTTTATTACTGAATAGTATTCCACGGTATGTATGTACTATGGTTTATCCATTTACTCATTGAAGGGCATTTAGGTTGTTTCCAGTTTTTGGCTATGATGAATAATGCTGAACATTGGTGTTCAAGTCTTTATGTAGACATATATTTTCGCTTTTATTACCTAGCAGTGGAATGGCTGAATTACATGGTAGATATAAGTTTAGCTTAAGTTTCCAAACTATTTTGCACAGTGGTTGTATCATGTTACATTCCCACCAGTGGTGTAAGAGAGTTCCAGTTGCTCCACGTTCTTGCAATGACTTGGTATGATCAGTTATTCAAATTCTAGCCATTTTACTGGGTGTGTAGTCTTACCGTGGTTTAATTTGCATTTCTCTAATGACTAATAATGTTGAACAGTTAAAAACTCATAAAATGAGGTTGTCATGCCTTTGCCCATTTTTATGATGCTGTTATTTCAATATATATAATATATATTTTTATATCTTACATCTATTTACAACGAGCATGCCTTCTGGATGGAGGTCTGCAGACCCACATTTTTCTGTGCCTACATTTGGGGTCTTGACACATGTGAAGCAGCCATTGTGCAACAGAGCCCTTATTTCAAAAATTTTATGTCATTTTCTCATTTTTGAGTCCTTAAGTACTCGTTTACCTTAGCCTTTCATAGGCATCTACTAGTTTGGGAGTGGAGGCACAGAGATGAGATTAGAATTTGTAACAGTAGGAATGCCACGATAAACACCAAGGTAGTGTTCAGCACCTGTCACCCAAAAGTAGGATGACACAGCAAGACAGCACACCTTGTGAGCCATGCAGTTGTCTCAAGAACTTTTCTACCTTTCATCTTCCTTTTTTTGTGTAGCAACAGCTTGTAATACTTAGCTCAGAAAATTCTTCTGTCATGTACTGGAGATACCCTTGCCCACCATGAAGAGGTATCTGGGGTCAAGAGGAATGGGGATATTACTTAGGGAAAGGTACCAAAGACAGACCCCTCCTTTAGCAGCTCAGAGATGGTGGCAAGACGGAAGGGTGGTGGGAGAGAGAGGCTGACGTGCAAAGAACTCAGATGTGGCTTCACATTTGCTTTACTCTGGGTCTTGGTTGCTTTAGATAAGTGAGATTACTGTGGAGAGCAAACAAGAGGGACTGTAGCTCCAGTCTCCATTTAGGAGAAAGAGATCACTTAGTTCCTCCCACCACCACCACCTCTACTTCCTCCTCTTCTCATGGGGCATGGCCCAGCCACTTAGCACTAGGGCGTGGTCAGGCATAGCAACGCTCTCTCTGAGGTTTTATTTTCTTAAGCTACTCTTGGCTCTCATGTGCTGTAGTCATGGCCCAGAAAGGGCTGAGAGTGTAGCCAGGGAACTTGCTGGGGAAGTCACTGTGGTGGAGGTGAGAAGGCTCTGAGTGTTATGGAGCAGCTAGCCAGAATTGGAGGTGGCGAGGATGGGAAAGCTAGAGGCTCTACTGAGCTCTAGGAGACCAGAGCATGAGTCATTATGCCAGTGGCAGACTTCAGCTGTGAATGCCCACAGGCTAAGTGCTATTGTGGAGTGGTGACAGGGGCCTGTCTCTGGAGACCAGTGGAGGTAGAGGTCATTCCATGCAAGCACTCTAACTTCATTCTGCCTCCATGAGGTCATGGAGGCCAGTACTTCCCAAACTTTAAGGTGCACATTAAGCAGTTGGGGGTCTTGATAAAATGCAGATTGTTATTCAGTAGGTCTGGGGTGAGGTCTGAGAATCTACGTTTCCAATTGGCTCCTGGGTGATGCTCATGCAGCTGGCACTTAAGAGGAGTAAGAACATAAGCCACACCTCTTGCCTCAGACATGTGGACATCATCTCTGGGAAAGAAGCAGAAAGATAGGGAGGCTCCCTGGAAGTCTGAGCCATTTTGGAGGCCCGACAAAGGCAGAATCTAGAGGAGTATGTTAGAAAAATCAATGACTGAGCCAGAAAGCAAAAGGAAGGAAGACACTTGGATTCAGCAAACAGTGCTAGCCCTGCACGTGTTAAAGAAGCCTACTCAAGAAGCAGGTTGAAATGTTAAAATGACAACAATAGCTACTACTTAGTTGGGCTTTTCTAAAAGGAACAGAGAAACAAGAGTGGGCAGCACTGAGGGCACACTGCACTGCTCCAGAAAAATCTGTGGCAGAATAAAACACTTCTGCTGCCAGTGA
The DNA here is from genome assembly GCA_963575035.1 of Avahi laniger. Taxonomy (NCBI): domain Eukaryota; kingdom Metazoa; phylum Chordata; class Mammalia; order Primates; family Indriidae; genus Avahi; species Avahi laniger. The sequence goes on from CAUYSK010042928.1 coordinate 59,375, forward strand.
AGTGACATAGGTAACTTTTGGGCCCGAAGGCCCAGAGCCAAAGGAAGGGCAGGGTTTTGAGAAAGAACGTTGGCAGGAGTTTGGGTCTTCACTAGGACCCTAGGGCAAAGGGTTTCAGAAAAATCAGTAGCACCTCCATTCAACAATCTATAAGAATGGTTCTCCAGGTGTAACAAATGATACACGGGTACCAATTTCCCCAGCACTTGGGTCCCCAACCCCTAGGCCATGGCCTGTTAGGAGATGGGCCACACACGACTACCTGAGCTGTGCACCACCACCCCTCTACCCAAGACAGCTCCCCACCCCCAGTCCATGGAAAAACTGTCTTCCATAAAACCAGTCCCTGGTGCCAAAAAGATTGGGGACTGCTGTCCTAGGAGACAGAACTGCTGAGCAAGGGGTGGCAGCAGTGGTGGCAGCAGCTAGTGAGGCACAGGCTGAAAAAATGCCTCGGGATCTTGTTGGGAATGGAAAAGTACAGAGATGAAATCAGGAGCAGGGGTTGTGGAGAAGTCAGGGCTCTGAAGTGTGCTTGGAGGTTTGTCAGCTGCAAACTGTGGGCTGCCCTGCTCATAGGAGTGCAGAGGCAGTGACACCGGCTGAATAATTAGGGAGTCTATCTAATCCAGATGGCAATAGAAGCTGTATCATTGTTGGTAAGCATTAGTCAAAATCTATCATTGGACTGAAGAGGCTAGAGGATTTATCTGCATGCTAAGCAGAAGAGGGCATTAGCAAATCCAGTCTTTCCACAAACCACTAATTTCTAATCATAATATTTCAATTACGTCTGTCTCCTTGGTGTCCTTGGCGTGCTTCCTGGTGAGCGGGAGCGTAAGTCCTTTTCTTTGTCTTCAGAGAAACTTCTTAAAGAAATAGAATGAAACATTTATTTTTGATAGTGGAGAAGACAAAATTATCCCAGATAGATTCTATTTACTCTTTTATGCCCAATAAGAGGAGAGCCAACTACCAATGTCTATGTGGGGTTGTGGGAAGGAATTGGAGATGACAGGCACTGGTTCTTGATGGAAGGCGATTTTGTCCACGTGTCCAGGGGACATTTGGAAATGTCTGGAGACATTTTTGATTGTCACAAATCGGGGGAGGGGTGTTTCCGGCATGAGTAGAGGCCAGAGATGCTGCTAAACATCCTAGGATGCACAGGATGGCCCCCACAAACAAAGGATTATGTGGCCTCAAATGTCAATAATGCCAAGGTTGAGAGACCCTAAAATAGAAAGACGTGATGGGGAGGAAGGACAATTACTTTTATAGAATCGTCTTATCTAATTCAAGTTATACTTTAGTTCTAACTAGACAGAATCGTCTTCTGGGAGAAGGGAAAAACTACCTCCTGCTCCATGAGAACAGGGCTTTTTCTCTGTGTGGGAGGCAGTCCGGCATAATGACTGTGCCAGAGACCCTCCAGGCTAGTGACAATGACAATTCTTGGTTGTGCCTCACAGCTTGGCAGAAACAACCAAATACATAGACCTCATTTGGGAAAAAGGTGATTGCAGCTACTGTTTCTAACCATGTAGATAGACAAAAGGATTCCAAACTGCATGTGTGCTAATTGGGTTTTCATTCTAGTTATAAGATGTGCGTCCTTTGGTGTCTGCATGGTGGAAGATGACAGTCTTATTATAGTGGGACGAGTCAATGTCATATGTGGAATAGGTATCCTGACTCTTCTGTTACCTCTGTAATACTATCAACTTAAATTCATTTCTATTTTCTTTTTCCAAAAAGATTGGAGATGGCCGTAGTATAAGATGCCTACCTGAAACTTTCTACCAGAAGCAGAAGTTAACGTTTGAAGATGGAAGGAGCTCTATAGCTGCCAAAGTGATCTGGCATCTCACAGGCAGGATGTTCCAGCCTAATTGCTTCACTGAACTGAATTATGAGCTTGTCTTACTGACTGCTCCTTTATACATTTTCCATTCCTTCTTCCTTCTCAAATTGCTTCTTCTTACTAGCGTCTCCTTTTTAAACTTTCTCTTGCACACATTGTCTCTTTCATTAAACTTTTTTTCTTTGTTTTCCTTATAAAACTTCTTTTTTTCTTTCTCTAGCCCTTTTCCCTCTCTGTTTTCTTCATTGGCTGCTGCTTTTGGAACTTATTTCATTATCATCGTCTCTTGCTTTCACTATTTTCGCAGTGGCATTTCTTACTGACTTTTCCTTGTTGAACATCTTACTTCTTTCCCTCTCTCTTCCCCTCCTTCTTTCCTTTTCTGTTTCTCTCTAATGCTATCACTTTTTGATAATCTTTTCTTACTCCTGCCTTTTCTCTCTCTCAAATTTATTATTGGCCACTCCTTTTAAAACTTTTCTTTTTCTCTTTTGCGTAAAAGTCTTCTTAAAGGCTTCTCATTTTTAAACTTTTCTCTCTTTTGTTCTCTCTATTTCTGTCTGTCTTTCCTTTTTTTTAAATCTTTCTCTCTTTTTTGTGCACTTTATGCTTACTGGCCCCTTCCTGCTAGTGAAACTTTCTTTCTTTCTCTCATTCTCTCATTTTTTCTTTCTTTATTTTACTTACTTTTAACTAGTCCTTTTAATACATCTCCTTATTTCTTTTTTCATTTTAATTTTTTCCTTTTCTTTCCTTCAATTCCTTTTTCTCACTCCCTTTGTTTCTATTTCTCCTCTGTACCTGTCAGTATACATACCCGCCTTCCTTCCTTCCTTCCCTTTTTCCTTCTTTCTGCCTTCTTTCTTTCCTTCTGACTTTATTCCTCCCTCCCTTCCCATCCTCTCCTATATTCGCTCTTTCTTTCACTCTGTTTACTTCTCCCCCTTTCTTTCTAACTCTATCTTTTTCATACATTCTTTTTTACTGGCTTCTGCCTTTAAGTTCTAGCTATCATCTATCTGTCTATCATCTATGTATCTATATATCTATTTATGTAGCTATCTATTCAGCTATCAGTCATCTATCTTTCTGTCTGCATTTTTTGCCTGATTCCTACTTTTATAATCGGTTCCTCACAGCACAATTGTACTTGATTTTTTTTTATTTTGATTGTTTTTTTGGGGGGGACTAGAAAAAATATTCTAGTCTTAGCCATTTTTAATGGAAAAAGTATACAATTGAACTAGATTATTTTCTTGTTTTCTCCTTTCTTTCCCTCTAATATTCCCTTTCTTTTTAGAATCTCCTTTTTCTTACTGATCATCCTTTATAAACTTCTTTTCTTCTTCCTGAGTACCTTCCTTCCTCGCTCCTTCCCTCCCTTTCCCTCTTTCACTCCCACTTTATTTTACTCTTTTTTTTTGGTGGATAATTTTACTTTTTAAAATTGTTTTTATAGATGTGGGGGGTACAAGTACTGTTTTGTTACATGGATATATTGTGTAGTAGTGAAGTCTGGGCTTTTAGTGTAACCATCACCTGATTAGTGTACCTAGTACCCATTAGGTAACTTCTCATCCCACACCCACCTCTCACCCTTCCCCGTCTCCAGTGTCTACCATTCCGCTCCGTATGTCTGTGTGTATGCACTGTTCAGCGCCCACTTGTAAGTGAGAACACGCAGTATTTGATTTTATTTTACTCTTTCCACCTTTGCATAGTTTTCCTTATTGGCTCCTCCTTTTAGAACTTTCGTTCTCTTTCTCTCTTGCTTTCATTACTTTTTACAGTGACATTTCTTATTGACTCTTCTTTGTTAAACATCTTACTTTTTTTTCTTGTCTTTCTCTCCTTCTCTTTCTCTCTGTCATTACCATTTTTTAGTCTTTCTGAATCACTTCTTTCCCCCCTTTTTTACATCTTTCTCTTTGTGTCTCTCTTAAATTTCTTTTATTACTGGCTCCTTTTCAAACTTTTCTTTTTCTCTTTCTCTTCTTTGTAAAGTTTCCTTTGAGGTTTCGTGTTTTTAAACTTTTCTCTTCTTTGTTCTCTTTCTTTTTGTTTCCTTTTCCTTTCCTATCTCTCTACTTCTTTTCTTATCTTTTTTGTACACTTTATTCTTACTGCTTTTTCCTGCTTGTGTTTCTTTTTGTTTCTATTTCCTTTTCCCTTTTTTTCTGTCTCTTTCTTCTTACTGTCTCTCATTCTTATATTTTTCTCCTTTATTTTATTTAGTCCATTTTAAACATCTTCTCTATTTCTTTCTTAATTTCTTACTCCGTCCTACCTCCATTCTTTCCCTCTTTCTTTCCCTTATTCCTTCTCTATGTCTTTTTCTTCCTCCCTCTATTTCTGTTTCTCCTCTGTGCCTGTCTGTAGACATGCTCACTTGCTTTCTTTTCTTCCTTTTTTCCTTTTTCTTCCCTCTTTCCTTTGTTCCATCCTATCCTAGCCTATCCTATCCATATTCCCACTTTCCTGTACTCTCTATTTGCTGGCCCCTTTAAAATATGTTTTCCATTTCTTCTCTTTCCTTTTCCGACTCTCTGTTTTTTATGTACTGACTTTTTCTGTGTTCTCCTTTTGAAAACCAGTTTTTTTCTGTTCTTTCTTTCTTCCTTTCATCTTTCTTTCTTTTTATACCTCCCTCCTTTCCTATCTAGCTGTCATCCGTCTATCTTATTTTATGGTAATATTTTAACTGACTTCTTCCTTATAGATCTTTCTCTTTCCCTGCTGTGCACAATTGTACTTAATTCTCTTATTAGCTCCTCCTTTTCAAACCTTTCTTTTGTCTCTCTCACATTCTTTTATATTTTACTGTTTTCTACAGACTAATCACTTTCAACTTCTCTTCCTTTCCACCCTCCTTCCTTCTTTTCTTCTTCCTTTACTGCCCCTTTCTCTGTTTTTCTCACTCTACTTCATTCTCTTTTGGTCTCTTTCTTTCTCTATTCTTACCGTGCCTGCATGCCTGCTGTTCTTTCTTCCTTCCTTCTGTCCCTTCATCCTTCCTTCCTTTCTCCCTCCCTCTCTCCCTTTTTCCTCCCTTGCATGTCTTCCTCCCTCCTTCCCTTCCCTATTTTTTTCCTTCCATGCTTTTCGTTTTGTACTTGCTCTTGTTTTCAAACAGTTTTCATTTTATCTGTATCTCTTTTCTTCTAACTCTTTCTTTGTATTTATTTCATAGTCTTTTACATTGGCTTGTGCCTTTTAAAGTGTGATCTGATCCATCTATCTACCTATCTCTATCTATCTATTTATCAATCTATATCTATCTATCATCTATTATGTCTGTCTGTCTCCCTGACCTGACTATTTACCTATGTACCCACCTAGCTATCCATATTCGTTTTACTGTTTTTTTCTGACTTTCTTTTAAAATCTCCTCCCCATCAACACAATTGTACTTGATTTTCTTGTAGGCTTCTCTCTCCCACATTGACCATCTCTTTCCTTCTTTAACTCCGTTCCCTACTGATTCATCCCTTTAAAACTTCTATCCATCCATCCATCCATCGGTAGACCTATCTACCTACTTCCCTCCCTTCCAACTACCTGTCATTGATCTATCTATTGATACTTATTTTACTCTATTTTATCTGATTTCTTTTTAGATCTCTCTTTGCCTGTCTTTCATAGATGTACTTAATTTTCTTACTTTCTCTGTTTAAACTCCTGTGTCTTACCGTCACCTTTTCTTTTTTCTTTTTTTTATTTTACTATTTTCCTAGCTTCACCCCTTTAAAACTTTTTCTTTTTGTCCCTCCCTCCCTTCCCTCTTTTTTCCCTCCTTTCCTTTCCTTCCTTCCTTCTGCCTTTTTATCTTTACTACCTGCCTTTATGTCTCCTTCTCATCCCTTTTACCCTCTCTCTGGCATTGTCTTTTCTCTGTGAGCCCATATGCCTGCCTGCCTATGGCCCCAGCTTCCCTCCCTGCCTCCTCCCTGCTTCCTGCTTTCCATACATCCTTCCGCTTCCTTCCTTCTTCCCAGTTTTCCTACTCCTTTTCTTCCTCTCTCTTCCTCTCTCCTCCCTATACCTTTTTTTTTATAAAAAAGCGGCTCCTCTTTCACAATTTTTTCCTTTACTCTTTCCTTTTTTCTTGTTAATACTTTCTTGTCTACTGGCCTCTCTTCTTAAACGTCCTTTCTACGTACCTATCTACCTGTCAACGTACCTAGCTACCTAGCTGTCATCCATCATGTTTATTGTATTTTTGACTGACTTCTTTACAGATCTCTCTCCCTGTCCTCCACTTCCATCCTTCCTTTCTTCCTTCCTTCCCCCCTCCCTTTCTTCCATGTTTCCTGTCTGTATACCCTTTATCTACTCTTGCTCCATTTCTTTTCTTTTTCTGCTGATTTAGTGAATTTATTTTCAGTTTTAAGGTTTCACATTGGAGGCGTAGAATAAATTTATAAGACAAAAGATTTGGAAATAATACTAATTTTAAAAATCTAGTATATTAAATATTCATTGTTTCGATTTTAGCAAATACATAAAAACACAGTAAGAAAATGAAAGAAATCGTTCCCAAATCCCAACACTCAGAGACAGATATAATGATATTTCGCCGTTTTTGCCTTCCATTCTTTTCCCTGGGCAGAGATACACATGTATTTTTATGAAAATTAGAATCACATTGCACATACTGTTTTGTTACCTGCTTTTTTTTCCCAATTAAAAGTATTTTGAGACTATTGCTCCACTCATTACTTTTTAATACAAACCATTTTATTTATTTATTTATTTTCACTATCTTCTTCCCCTTCTCTTTTCTTCCCTGCTGTGCGTCTGTCTTCTTCTTGTCTTCCTCCCTCCTTCCCCCTTTATCCTTCCTTCCCTCATTTCTTTCTTCTTCTTTCTTTTCCTTTCATCCTCTAGTTTCCTCCCTCTTGTCTTCCTACTTTCTTTCCTTCCTTCTTTCCTCCTTCCATCCCTCTTTTTTGCCTCCCTCTCTCCATCCCTCCCTCCTGTCCTCCCTTCCTTTCTCCTTCCCTTTCTCCCTTTCTTCTCTTCTTCCACCCTTCCTTCCATTCTTTTTTTACTCTCTTGTTATTGGCTCTTCGTTTTAAACATTTTCTTTCCTTCTCTTTTTCTTTCTAACTCTAATTATATCTTTTTGTACATTCTTTTTTTTTCTGGCTCCTGTCTTTTATGTCCAATCAACCAATCAATCATCTACCTGCCTACCTATCTATTAATATTCAGCTATCAATCATCTATCAAATTTCCATCTTTATTTTACTAATTTTTTCTCACTCTTACTTTTAAAATCTGTCCCCATCACATAATTGTACTTGATTTCCTTGCCTGCTCCTCCCTCTTATTCTCACATTCTCTTTCTTTCTTTAATTAACTCTGCTCTCTATTCACTCATCCTTTGTAAACTTTTTTCTTTTTCTCTGCCTTCCTTCCTTCTATCCTTCTTTCCCTCCTTCTACTATTTTTATACTGGATCACTTTAATACTTTCTTCTTTCGTTCTCTTTCGTTTTCTTTCTATATTTTTTGTCTTGTTTTACTGCTGGCTTCTCCTTTTTGACATCATGATCTATCCATATATCCTATCTATCTATCCTCCTACCTACCACCTAGCTTTCATACACCTCGCTTTCAGTTTTCATATTTCTCTTTATATTTATTTTATTCTACTTTCAACAAAATAAAGACAGGTTCTCACTATGTTGTCTAGGCTGATCTCGAATACCTGGGCTCCAGGGATCCTCCTGCCTCAGTCTCCCCAGTAGCTTGGACTACGCTTCCTCTCCCTGGCTTTCTTCACCTTTTCTTTGTGTGCTTCATGCTTGCCTTTCTTCTCCTCCTTCCCTCTCTCCTTTCTTCCTTTTTCCTTATACTCTCTCTCTCTCTCTTTTTTACTGGCTCCTCTTTTAAACTTTTTTCTTTCCTTCACTTTCTCTCCTTTTATCATTTTAATACTGTCTTTTATACTGGCCTCTACTTTTAAAGTCCATTCCATGTGTCTATCTATTAGCCTACGTAACTACCTCCTACTGCCATCTGTCCATCTGTCTTTGTTTTATTGTATTTTTTACTGATTTCTTCTATTTAGATCTCTTTTTCTCCCTGCCCTCCACAATATACTTAATTTTCTTACTAGCTCCTCCTTTTTAAACTGCTCTTTCACATTCTCTTTATATTTTGCCCCTTTTCCTACCAACTCACCCCTTCTAACTTCTTTCTTTCCTACCTCCTTCCTTCCCTGCCTTTATTCCTTCTTGCCTGCTTTTTAGAGTCTTTCTCACTGGCTCCTCTTAAAATCTTTTTCTTTCCTTCTCCCTCATTCTTTAACTCTTTTGCTTTCTTTCCTTTCCTTTTGCACTGCCTTTTTTCCTGGCTTGTATTTTTAATGTCTATTTGTTCTATCTATCTGTCTGTCTGTCTGTCATCCATCTTTGTTTTACTGTATTTGTTAACTGGCTTCTTTTTACATTTTTCTCTGCTGTCCATGGATTATATTTAATTTTCTCACTAGTTTCTCCTTTTCAACATCTTTTCACTGTCACTCATGCTCACGTCCTCTTTATTTTACTTGTTTTCTCAGAGACTCTTCCCTCATCAACTTCTTTCCTGTCCCCTTCCTTCCTTCATCTTTTCTCACTCCGCTTCTTTTATTGTCTTTCTCCCTCTCTGTCTCTTTTCTTTCCATCCCTACTGACTTTTCTTCCTCTTTTCCTTCCTGCCCCTACATTTTTTCCTTATTTTCCTTTTTTATTTCTTTTTTCCTTCTTATTGTCTTTTCCTTCTCCATCTCCCCCTCCTTCCTCCGTCTCTCCCTCTATCTTTCCTTCCTTCCCTTTTTCTTTCCCTTTTTCATTGGCTACTCTTTTGAAACTTTTTTCCTTGCCTCTTTCTTTCTATCTCTTGTTCTGTTTCATGCATTCTTTTATTTTACTGGCATCTGACTTTTATGTGCTATTTATCTACCTTTCTATCATGTATTCATGTACCTACCCACCTTCCTGCCAACCTAGCTAGCTAGCTATTTTCAATCACCTATCTTTCTGTCTGTGTTTGGTTATCTTCTTTGTCTGACTCCTACTTTTAAAAATCTGTCCCCCACCACACAATTGTACATGAGTTTCTTACTGGCTCCTCGCTCTCACTCTCACATTTCCTCTTCTTCTTTATTCAACTCTTTTCTCTACTGATTCATTCTTTACAAACTGATTTTCTTATTTATCCCTCCCTCCCTCCTTCCTTCCTTCTTTGCTTCCCTCCCTTCCTCCCTATTTCTTTTATTCTCTCTATATTGACTGTTGCTCTATGAATTAGTGTTAAACGTGTTTTGGGGACAGGATTTGTCTTAGGAGTTTTTGCAGAGCTTTGCCCTGAAAGAATATGTAAACGTGTTGGTTTGCATTTCGAATGCTGTTACACTAGGAAGGGCGTCTCTGAAAGGCAGTAGCGGCTGTATCCCACGAGGCGCCGCGTTTCTCAGACCTAAAGAATTGGATTCGCTTTGTAAAGCACAAGTGAATCTGTTAAAAACTATAGGCTGAGAGCTGACGATGGAATGCCCTGCGGAACAAACAGCTTCCCGGAAAGGACAGCTTCCCGAATGGCTAAAAGCAAAGCTTTTGTTTAAACCACTCTAGACTACCTGTCTCCATTCACAATAACCTAATAAACATGGAGCTTGCATATCTCTGTTTAACCCCTCTGGTTAAATGATAAACTTACCTCAGGATTTAGAAATTAACCTTTGAAAGACTTTGTAACCATTTGCTCAC